>CM067174.1:1795888-2003388 GCA_034093135.1 Erigeron breviscapus
CACCATCTCCAATTGATTCACCTAATGTCAATTTAGACATGCCAACAAGATCATCCACATTAATCGGGCTTTTTGAATGAACAGCTGTTGGCTTAAGAACCTCATGACTCTCTGTTTTGACTGATGTAGACTGTTCTTGACCAGACCCTGGTCCAGGCCAATACGGGATAGCAACTGGTATTAGTGGAGACACGTATGCTGGAAACATAACTGGATACAAGCATTGAGAATTTTCAAGATTTAGAGGTGCATGTGTCGGGTCAAGGGGAAGCTCAACAGTATTTGAATTTGCAGAATCCATTGACTCGCATTCTTCTTCCTCTAGAGTCGGTATGGTCAATGGGTTGTTGATGGATTGATCCTCTGGTTGTGAAGGGTTCCCAGCAGGGTAATCATTGGGAGGGATCATCTGCGTGCCTGGAGACTACACAATAAAAATTAAAAACCAAAATCACGAATTAAATGTTTAGGTACATGTAATAATACTTGCACATCTAACAAACACCACCTAAGCTAGAAGGGGAGACACATTTTTTTTTATAAACTTTATTATATATAAAAAAAAACAAAGGCTGAAGCTTACCCAAAGTATACAGCCTCCTAAATCGTTTGATGCTAAGAACTAGATTACTGTTTTTGATTAAGATTAATTATAAACTACGGAGTATTAATAATACTAGGTAAAAAAATGGGACATAAATATCTTTTCAGGTCAACCCGGCCCATTTTTAACCCGCAAATAAAATGACACAGTTGTCACAAAAAACCGTTTAAAGCTATTAAGCTGACCTGCACATCTAACCACATATTCAAGGTATGACCAGTTAAGTGATACTTACATCTTCAGCTACAATATCGAAGAGGCTAGACCTTCTTTTTCTTCTAGAAATATTGCTTTGTCTGATAAAATACTTTTGGGCATGGCTTGCAACTTGAGTTGGTGTTCTTGTGATCACATAGTTTCTTGCTATTCCCCGCCAATCGCCTTTTCCAAGCTTTTGCAGACCTAATAGAAACATCCTATGTTCTTCCTCTGTCCATGGAACACCTACAAACCAAATATCCACATCCTATTATACATTATTTCATTCCAAAAAGTATGTACACTACAATTGATCATTACATAATCTCATCTAAGTTTTACTTTAAAAAATATTCCACATTTTTGAATTAAATAAACAACACTCAATATGCAGAACAATGAAAAGTTAAAACATCACATCTTATCATACATATAAAAGTTTATAATCATTAGATCCTATATACCCACAAACCATCTATTATTACTTTGAGAGTAATGCTTAGCTATGACTCAAAGTCTACCAAAATAATTGTCCACCTTACTATTTTAGTCGACCAAAATAATCCACTTTCAAAATAAATAAAAATACACATAATTTTTTAGTTTCCAACATTACCCTAATTGAAGTTAACATTACAAACCTCAAAGATAATCAAATGAGCAACAAACAGCAAAACAGTCATTCTGAGTAAAAAGTAAGCTGTAATATTTACATTCGAGTATACTTTTGGATCAAAAACTTATCATAATCATCTCAGACTGATAAACTTTAAAAATCTAAACATAAACACTCAAATTTAAGATAGAATCTTAACAAGACTAAAAGTCTTGGACAAAGAAAAAATCTCTTTCTTGGGGAAAAAAACCCAAAATCTTAAATTATAAGCTAGCAAAATTGGATAAAAAAAAAGAAAACAAGAAACCCAGAAAAATAAACCTAAAAAGTTCAAACCTTTCTTTCTTTCACGGCTAGAACCCGACCCGGCAACAAAATCTTCAGACCCATATCCATCAGCAGCAGCGTTATGATCAGGAGTATCACCAGGTGAATCAAGATCCGTACCGCCACCACCAGATAACCCATTTAAGAAATTACTACTAGTACTTCCGGATCCATTATAATGGGTTAAATTACCCATACTAGCACTTTTTCGGATCGACCCATCAGTAATTCGGACCCCAAATAACTTAACACCACGGTTAGGACATGTTCTTGAATTGTGCCCATTGTTACTACAATGAGAACACCTCCTTGTCATGGTTTTGGGATTGTGGGTTGATTCCAAGATTAGGGTTTTGTAATTTTGGAAGATAAAGATTGGATTTTTATATATAATTTAAGATTTGATTAGATTGGATTAGGGATTTTGGGTTGATATTGGTTGGGAATTTAATATAAAAATTTGGATTGGATTTGGATCAAATTTCTTTTTTCTTTTTATATATGTATGGATATAGAAGATAGATAGGTATAGAGAGGTTTCAAAAAGGAGAAGAACATAGGAGAGATGGAGATAAAATATCATATCCACATGTAAATAAATAATTATGTGTATAGTATGAACCAAGTAAAAAGATCATTTTGTCCTTGGAGTTTTGGTGTTTGACAATGGAGTCCTTGTATGTATTAGGAAGTAGGAACAATGCTGTTTGTTTTGAAGGTATCAAGATTTTTGTTATTTTGGTTTAGATTTTTATTTTATTTTACAAACATAACAATATCAAGGTGACTCATTTTATGAGCCTAGAGTTACAATAGGTGAACTTGTCAAAGATATAACTTGTAATTTTTAAATTAACAATAGTAAGTCTTGGTCAATGTATCATCAACATAATTGTTTGGGTTTAAATCTTTGTTTAGAAAGATTTATGTTTTGTATCATATTCATGGTACGAACACGACGATTAATAAGTTGTTTTTTGTATTTTTGGTTATTATTTTGTGTGTTTTTTACACCCTGGCCTTTCGAGTCAAAGGTCAAAGGTTCGATCCTCATCCTATGTAAAAAGCCGAAGGTTCTTTTCTACCATTTAGGTAGAACCTGAAAGCAACCTCTCTATCTTGGTAGAGGTAAGGTCTGCCTACATGTTAACCTCCCCCATACACCGTCGAGGTATTGGGGCTTAAAACCCGCGAAAGACGACAGTGAGCAGTTTTTTTTTCTTTCTTTGCTTATTATCGTAGTGAAATGTTCATTTGAAAACTAAATTTTCTGTGAAAACTAGAAAACTGACCAAAACACACTGTGATCTGAATTTAACACAATGTGTTTTTATTGTGTAATCTAAAAACACATTGTGTTAAGTTTTAAATCACAGTGTGTTTTTGATAGCGCGTGAAAATCAGAAAATTGTACAAACACACTATGATATGAACTTAACACAACGTGTTTTCTAAAACTAATTAAAAACACATTGTGTTAAATTCAGATCACAGTGTGTTTTGGTCAGTTTTCTAGTTTTCACGAATTAAGACTACATGCAAATGAATTAATGGTTTTCATTAGAAAAATATTTTAATGTCATAAGTTGCTTCTTTCAATATCTACAAAATAAAAAGTCATATATAAGTTAATGTTAACTGACTCAAAATATACACATGCACAATAACTAGTTTTTCTTCGCTTAATGACATGCACAACGTTATTTTGCTAATCATCCAAACATAATTTTTGGTTATTCTCACATTGATCGCTTTTAACAGATAATTGATAAAATAGTTATAGTCCATTATGGTATAAACAAAATACCTTCTTTTTTTTCCCCTCAACATGCTATACAAAATGTAATGCCACATACAACAATAAAACTCTTGTTTGTAAAAACATTTGATTAACATGATTAAGATTAACTTGAACTCAAAATGAAGCTTTGAAAATAATATCATCGATCTTTCATATATGTTTTCAGATTATCATCTATAACCTTTGAACAACAAGGCATGGGGTTAAAAATGAACACAAAGTAAACTACAAGCGCTTAAATGCTAATATTTCAATACTTGCATCCACCTTTACGCGCTTCAGTTCGGTGGACTTGCAAGTCGATATAAGTCGAATCTTGGTCAAATACATGTTCATATTCTTCTTTTCTCTTAAGATTTTCATGTTCTAACTTACTTGAGTATGCCAGTATTTTTATTCAGATATATGCAATTTAATTGGAATATTATTGTAATCATTATTTTATATTATTTATTGTGTTATCCTAGAAAAATTTGCTTAAAAGATAGTTGTTTTTAATCTGATACCTTAGTTTTATAAGAAGGCAAAACATTATAATTTTCTCCTACAGAACTTTTTACTAATCCTATAATACAGGTAATACTTGAGAAGATGATTTTAACTTTTAACTTTTGAGAAATATAAGTTTTGTCTTAGCCTAATTTTTATACGAGTTATAATGGAATTTGTTATGCATAATCTACTTCTTTTCTTTAGTTTTCTACATTAACATTATGCACATCGGGAATGATGAATTGACAATATAAATTTGTTATTTAAATGACAAATTTTTGTTCATTAAATGTACAACTGCTTACTAATAAAAAAAATGTCAAATTTGTGTTATGAATTTATTTGTACTTTTTTTTTTGGCATTTTGTAACAAATTATTTGATGTGCAATAAACGAACAATAATTGTTGTCAAAACGTACGATAAATATTGCAACTAAACAAAACAACAAAAATTTAGTCCGAAAACGTACTAGCTAGTAATTAGACACCGATTGCATTATGGACACGTTTAACATGGATATGCACCACGTTCTTTTGGAAGAGTCTTTGAGGTGGTTTTAACTGCCACGCGGGATTTTAATATCCGTTGCTTCTTCACTTGAAGTCAAATTGTGTGAAAATTTAGGACTATTATGACTATCCATCTTTTTTACTTTTGAGAAATGCTATTTGAATTTAAGATTTTGATAACAATATAGTTCAAAACGGTCATTAATATGAATATTATCAAGATCGGGATCGTACAATCCGGAGATCTTATCATTAAGAACTGGATTTCATGTATGCGTGGTTCGAGTTCTGTATACTGCTCAATTAGATATCACTTTGGTGTCTCGAATGATATCTACTAACTTAAAAAAACAAAAATCTTAAATATACTAAGATTGTATGTGACTATGTGAGATCGTAGAATGGTGCAATGATCCGCTCTTACAAGTAGCTATTTTAACTCTATTTCTTATCACTCTTTTTTATTTATCATATAAATCCGTACTTGATATTTGATATTGTAAGATGGTGCAATGATCCATATTTTCTACAGACATTTTATTGTTTATTTATTTATTATATAAATTCATATTTGATTTTTCCAAGATATATTTAAATAGATCCTATTACATTAAACGACAATAATTATGAAATTATCTGGTAAATGTATGTTGAACATACCGGGACGCGAAGGACTCTGTAGGTAAGCAAGTAAAGAAAGTAGATAGAGCATTATAGATATATAGAAGATGCTTTTATACCTAAACTAGTCCTAATACCCGTACAATATACGCTAGCTATATATATATTGTATCATAAATAAATTCGAATATGCCTCATACATGATTTGTGGGTATGAAATAAATTGTTGTTAAAGTAAACCGATGATCGAAGCTAGATTATAATAAACAGTAATGATAAATATAATATATGTTTAGTTAAAGTTTTGGATTTACCTTAAAATTTTAAAATCACATCAAAATCGGAACTTGTAAGCATAGAGGATGACGGCAAATAGCCTTGTGATTTTGGATCGTAAACTCAATTTTTTGAAGTCTTCATGTTATTAACTTATTATAAGTAATATAAGTAATAGGAGTTGAATAATTGAGAAAGAAAAAGAGACAATTTTATTAATAAGAAAATAAGGTTATAACGTGTTTTGTATCTATAAGCTAAGAGTTAGAGTTTAATTCTAAGTCTAATAAGGAATTTGAATCTATATACAATTAAAAAAGCTAATTTAATAAAATAAATATATTAAAAGGACACATGTCGATCAATGATTACGCCACGTGTCATTTCAAGAACATCTCAATCCTGTTTTAGTTTATTGGTAGATTGGAAAATACACACTAAAACTTTGATATCTTTTACAAGTCTCGTATATGCATCTGGAATTTATTAATCGCTTAGTTACGGTTTAGGTTTATAAAGTGTTAAAATAATACTTTGTGTCAAACTTATAATTTTATATTCTGAAAGGACTTGTTTTGCAAATGTTATAATAATAGTAAGTTGGAGGGTATGTATTGTATATCTTTATATTTGCAGGTACTAAAAGAGTAAAAAGGGAGGAGATTAAAGTAGTATATAATCCTCATTATATACGATTAGGGTTTTATCTTTTTGCAGTCTATTGTTTGTGTTATTTTTGATATTTCTGTCTAGTATTCATCTTTAGGTATGATTGTGTAATCATCTTCTTTAGTTTTGTTATCGAGTCTGTATTGAATCTCTGTTTAGGGTTGAACACATTTGTGGACAACCTTGTCCTTTAGATCTACACACGATTGTGGATAGATTATTGTTTTAGAGTTGTAATCTTCGTTTTTATCAATAATAATTTAGATTCAGTATTTTTACATGGTATCAGAGATCGAGGTTAAGATCGATCTGTGTTAATCGAAGATTTGGTGATTATTGAAGATTTTAGGGTTTCGACAATTTTTGGGTTTTTTCTGCTCACAGATCTAGGGTTTCTTCTGGTAATAAATTGTTGTCAATTAATTGAAGGTTAATTGATTCATGAAGAGGTTGATCTAAATAAGGTTGTTGTGTGTGCTAGGGTTTCAGTCTTGAAAACCCTAATTTCTTCTAAAAATCGTTTCCGCTGAGTAAGTTGGTTGATTATTTCAATCAACGCACTGTAAGTCTTCTTTCATTCTTATTGATTGGTTGATTGCCTAGATTTTTACATAGGGTCATACAGCTGCCTTGACCTACTTCTTGAGAAGTTTGGAATCCTGGTAGTAGTTTGATCTGTTGATTGTTTTAAATCTTGTGTGATCTGTTAAAACTCCAATCAAAATATTTGTTGTTTTCATTCTTTAATATTTTTTAATCTGTCATATATTTGTTCTTATTTGAAAATTATTTGTGTTTTGTGTTCTTTGTTTGACTTCAATGGCTGATAATGTGAATAGTCTTGATTTGAGTAATCCTTTACATCTTCATGCTAATGATACTCTTGGAACACCTTTAATATCTTTCAAACTTGTTGGAACTGAAAATTATAGAGTATGGGCTAGTGCTATGAAATTGGCTTTACAAACAAAAAATAAAATTGGATTTATTGATGGAACTGTTGTTAAGTCTGCATATGCTACTAGTGCTGTTTTATCTCAACAATGGGAAAGATGTAATGCAGTTGTGTTGTCTTGGATTTTAGGAACTGTATCTCATGAACTGTATCTGTCTTCTGTATATTCTGATAATGCATCTGAAGTTTGGCAAGAATTAAGTGAAACATATGATAAAGTAGATGGATCTATTGTTTTTAATCTAATGCAGAAAATTAATACTATTAAGCAAGGTGGTTCTACTTTATCTGATTACTTTCATAAACTGAATGCTTTGTGGAGAGAATTTGATATTTTAACCAAACTTCCTGCATGCACATGTGAGGCTAGAACTGAAGTTCAAACTCATGATAAACTTGTTAGACTTATGCAGTTTTTGATGGGTCTTGATGATGTTTATATTCCTATAAGAAGTACTTTGCTTACTAAAGATCCTTTGCCTGATGCTAAAAGTGCTTTTGCTATTTTGTCTAGGGAAGAGTCTCATAGGGGAATACATGTTAATGCTTCTGCTAGTTCTGTTACTTCTTTGTCTGAACATGATTCTAAACCTCAAATATCTGCTTTTGTGTCAAAGTCTTTTGATAATAAAAAAAGATTTAATAAAGGACCTAATCCAAATCTAAATTGTAAAAAATGTGGTATGATTGGTCACACCATTGAAAGATGTTTTGAAGTTATTGGTTATCCTCCTGGTTTTAAGAAGCATCCTAATCCTATCAGACATAACAGTTTTAAAAATGGTTTCTCTGCTAATAGTGAACTTGATAATGCTTCTACTTCTTCTTCTTCTAGTGGTTCTGGTTCTGTGCTTCCTTTTACTCATGAACAGGTTCAGAAGTTGATAAGTTTGATTAGTGATAAGCCTGCAGGAAATATTCAAGTTAATATGGCAGGTAGGTCTACATTTTTTAATAATAATTCTATATTTAATGTGAACTTTGATAAATACTTCTGTGCTTCTTCTGGTAAAAAGTGGGAAAATGTTAGTCTAGGATGGATTATAGATTCAGGTGCTAATCATCATATGACTGTGAGTATTGTGAATATGTTTAATGTGGTTGAAATTTCTGATTTGAATCTTACTGTTGGACATCCTAATGGCACACTTGCTAAAGTTACTCATGTAGGTAATTTAAAGTTAACTGAAAATGTTATACTGTATGATGTACTTGTTGTGCCTGACTACTGTGTGAGTTTATTATCTGTGCATAAATTGATAAAGGATAATAAGTTGCTTGTTGGTTTTGATGGGGCTAAATGTTATATTCAGGATTTGAAAAGGGAGAAGGTCTTGAGGACTGGTAGTGAGAAAGGTGGATTATATATTTTTGATCATGATAATTTGACTATTTGTAAGTGTAATAGTTCTGTAGTGACTCAGTCTTGTTTTGTATCTAAAACCTTGTGGCACAGCAGGCTTGGTCACCCTGCTGATCCAGTTCTTGCAGTCTTAAAAAATGATTTACAAATTGAAGGTAATTCTTATGTGTCACCTTGTGAGATCTGTCATAAAGCTAAACAAACAAGAGAACCTTTTCCATTAAGTGATCATAAAACTACTAAAATTGGTGAACTTGTGCATCTTGATTTGTGGGGTCCTTATAAAGTTACAAGTAGAGAAGGGTTTAGGTATTTTTTAACTATAGTTGATGATTTTAGTAGGGCTGTCTGGGTTTATTTGATTAAATCTAAAGATGAAGTTTCTGAAATGGTAATGTCTTTTGTCTCTTTGATTCAAAATCAGTTTGAAGTTAAGGTTAAAACTGTTAGAACAGATAATGGGACTGAATTTATAAACAACAAGTTAAGTTCCTTTTTTGATACTAAGGGTATTATACACCAGACTACTGTGGCTTATACACCACAGCAGAATGACATTGTTGAAAGAAAGCACAGGCATTTGCTTAACATTGCTAGGAGTCTTATGTTTCAGGGAGGAATTCCTCTCAATTTCTGGTCTGAGTGTATTTTAACTGCTACTTATCTTGTGAACAGGTTGCCATCTTCTGTCTTAAAAGGAAAATCACCATATGAACTTGTTTACAATAAAAAACCTAATCTTTCTCATATTAGGAACTTTGGCTGTCTCTGTTATTCTACTGTATTAAATAATAGTGATAAATTCACTCCTAGAAGTGAAAAATGTGTTTTACTTGGTTTTTCTACTAGTAAAAAAGCTTATAAACTTTTCAGTCTTGATTCTAAGTTTGTCTTTTATTCTAGAGATGTGAAATTTTATGAAACTATATTTCCTTTCAAAATGAATAATTCTTCTGAAACTGATATTAAAGGATCAACTGAAGTTGAACAACTTGATTTTTTCAACAAAAATAAGAATGACAGTCAAAGTTTCTCAAATCCCAATGATGAAGGGAAAGATTTAAATAGCAATGATGCTAGTACATCATATGGTAATGGCAGTGGTCATTCTGGCAGTAGTAATGACTTGAATGTCTTACAGCTACCAAATGACAATGCAATACCTATTGATGAAGAAAGAATCCCTGAGGGTATAAATGTTCAGAATTTAGATCAAGTTCATGTGGTTGATCCTGTTGAGCAGAATGAAGGGCAAGGTAATGTGTTGAGAAGGTCTGAAAGAGTGTCTAGACCTAATATTAGGTTAAATGATTATTTGGTTGGTACTAGTGTTAGATATGGTCTTGATAAGTTTGTTAACTATTCTAAATTGAGTGATCTTAATTACTGTTTTACTACAAATCTTAATAAAGCTGTAGAACCTCAGTCTTATGATCAAGCTGTTAATGATCCTGTTTGGATAGATGCTATGAATAAAGAACTTGAAGCTTTATATAGAAATAACACTTGGATTGTGACTGATTTACCTAATGGTAGAGAACCAATAGGGTGCAAATGGATATATAAAATAAAGTATAAAGCTTCAGGGGAGGTAGATAGGTATAAAGCTAGGTTGGTAGCTAAGGGATATAGTCAAAGAGAGGGTTTTGATTATGATGAGACTTTCAGTCCTGTTGTAAAGATGGTCACTGTAAGGTGTTTAGTTAGTTTGGCTGTTAGTAAGGGTTGGAAATTGTTTCAACTTGATGTGAATAATGCACTTTTATATGGGGGTTTAGAAGAAGATGTTTATATGACTTTACCTCTTGGAGCTGCTGACTATGGTTCTAATAAAGTTTGTAAGTTGGTTAAATCTTTATATGGTTTAAAGCAAGCCCCAAGGCAGTGGAATGCCAAACTGACTAGTGCCTTGGTTGAGCATGGCTTTGTTCAAAGTAAGTATGGTTTTGTTGCTCTTTTAGTGTATGTTGATGATATTGTTCTAACTGGAGATAACATTGATGAAATTGAAAGTTTTAAAAGGTTTTTGAGTAACAAGTTTCAAATTAAAGATTTAGGTCAAATGAAATATTTTTTAGGAATTGAAATTTTAGAAAATGCTAAGGGTTTGTGCATGACTCAAAGAAAGTATTGTCTTGAACTTTTGCATGAATTTGGGTTGTTGGCAGCTAAACCAGTAGCTACCCCCCTTCCTGCAAACATTGTTTTGAATAATAAAGAAAGTCATGATGATAAATTCATTACTAATATTGGTCAATATCAAAAATTAGTTGGAAAACTAATTTACTTAACTAATACCAGACCTGATATATCCTATGCTGTTCACTGTCTTAGTCAACACATGCATGCTCCTCTTCAGTCTCATGTTAAAACTGCTATGAGAGTTTTAAGGTACTTAAAAAATTCTCCTGGAAGTGGTATTCAGTTTGATAAAGGTTGTGATTTGAGTCTTAAAGTTTATTCAGATGCAGACTGGGCAAAGTGTCCAATTAGAAAGTCTGTATCTGGATTCTGTGTGTTTCTTGGTAACTCTTTGGTTTCTTGGAAAAGTAAGAGGCAAGCTACTATATCTAGATCCTATACTGAGGCTGAATATAGATGCATGGCCTTTGCAACATGTGAGATTATTTGGGTTACAAACTTACTTTCTGAGCTTGGTATAACAAATTTACTTCCTGTAAATTTGTTTTGTGACAATGATTCTGCTATCCAACTTGCTGCTAATCCTGTGTTCCATGAAAAATCTAAGCATTTTGAGATAGATTGGCATCTTGTAAGAGAAAAAGTAAGTTCAGGTATGATATCAACTGTTAAAATTGATTCTAAAGAACAAGTTGCAGATATTTTGACTAAGGGTTTGGGTGAAGTGCTTCATTCTGCACTTTGTAAGAAACTGAATATGCTTGATATGTTCAAAAAGATTTAAAAGCTCATAAAACTTATAAGTTTGAGGGAGGATGTTAAAATAATACTTTGTGTCAAACTTATAATTTTATATTCTGAAAGGACTTGTTTTGCAAATGTTATAATAATAGTAAGTTGGAGGGTATGTATTGTATATCTTTATATTTGCAGGTACTAAAAGAGTAAAAAGGGAGGAGATTAAAGTAGTATATAATTCTCATTATATACGATTAGGGTTTTATCTTTTTGCAGTCTATTGTTTGTGTTATTTTTGATATTTCTGTCTAGTATTCATCTTTAGGTATGATTGTGTAATCATCTTCTTTAGTTTTGTTATCGAGTCTGTATTGAATCTCTGTTTAGGGTTGCACACGTTTGTGGACAACCTAGTTCCTTTAGATCTACACACGATTGTGGATAGATCATTGTTTTAGAGTTGTAATCTTCGTTTTTATCAATAATAATTTAGATTCAGTATTTTTACATAAAGAATAAAATATATAAAGATTATTATTCTTTCAAACAATTGTCAAACTGCTAGTTGCATGACATTTTTTTTTCAATTAAATTCTACATGCTTTTCTTTAACAGCTACCAAATTTAATTGAAGTTTGGAGAAATTGAAACCGAGTGTGAAGAAAAGTTTGTTTAGATTTTAATTACATGATTAACTAACGTGTTATTATATGTAATAAAAGATAATAATAATGGTTTTCCAACATCAATAAAAGCTAGCTAGTCCGGATATGATATTGGTTGATTTGGAAAAAGTTTCATCAAATACCTGAATGAATCAAGAGTTTGCATGTTAAATATAACTCGCAGGTTAGCCACGTAAAGTGACAAAACGATAGTGGTGTCGGCGAAATGTGAGAGGTAAATGGCGATTGGTGATGGTAGTAACATGTGAGAGGTGAGTGGCGACTGGTAATAGTGATGGACTCATGGTAGCAGTAAGAGGAGAGTATTATAAATATTTTAAAAAATTGGGAGTAATATATGCATTTTAGATGATGTTATTATAGTTATATAATTCACCAAAAGTTATTATTATGTGTTGTAGCTTATAGGTAAAAGAAAGTGTATATTAAAATGAGAAAACCTATGGAGCTATTTTTTGTGCCAATTGCGCATGGAAACGGTGGTAGTTGGGATCTACTTGTTTGACATAACACATGATATCTTATCATTTAAAACCTTATCATATAACTTTAATTTATCCGAATTTTTTGTTGTTGACACTTGGCTTCCTTTTGCTATTAAAGCCCAAAAAAGGTATTTATCTTCACCTTATCTTTTTCTTCAAAAATTTATGTTTCACACACATATATGTTAATTAAGGGGTTAAAACGAGGCAGAATTATTTATCATATCTTCTCTATGCTTTTATATCTATATAAATTTTTATCTTTTAATATTTTCATTCTTTGGTTGTTTCTTAATACTCTCAACATTTCTTTTAACTCAACTATTCTTCTTTTGATGTCTATACATACAAAATTCAGGATTAAATCAAAACACTAATGAATAGATGAGTGAATTGGAAGGAAGTTGAAGCATATGAATATCAGGATATGTTAAAACCAATAAGCACATATGAAAAAGGCACGAAAACAAATGGGTGATATGTGTTAAAATCCTACGAAAAAATATATGTATCGTTATTATCCATAACTTTGATTAATTGATTACGAGTCCTAATCACTGCAAATTGCTTCAATATAAAATGATTTACGTATCCAAGGATAATTTACAATAAAAAAGTAGCATGCTTTTTTTTGGATCAAAGCACCTAATCATGTGTGTAATAATAAAGAATAAAACAAATAATTGGTGGCTCAATGAGTTTAGGATAATGTAAAGAATAACAAAATCCAAGAAAGTTTTCCCCATGTCCAAGGGAAAGTTGTAAATTCAATTTCTCTTTTATAATAATAATTAATAATTAATAACGTAATCTCCTTGTTGTTTTTTCTAGAGGTTTGAGCATCTACTGTATTAGTCAAAAAGAAATTTTCGTTGACTTAAGTTTATGAACAACTGAAACCTTTGGTGTTAATTAGTGAGTTGTATTCATGAGAAACCACCAAAATTGGTGAAACTTAAAGGCTCAATCTCAATCATTAGATCAAATCTAATGAATATTCAAGATTAAAAGGGAAATTTTCATCTCCGGTCGTTTTCCGTCGTCATCTCCGGCGATCCCTTCATCTCCGGCGAATTATTCCGGTCACCACCGCCGTCTAATAACTCCGGCGATCTACTCCGGCGAACCAGTATCCAATCAAATATGATTGGTAATCATCACCGCCGTCGAAAAACTCCGGTGAATTACTCCGACGTCGTTTTCGGGTGGATACGGTACGGGAGTTGCCCTCATCCGTTCTAAACTGGTTGTCATCGGACGCATATGGTATTGGTATGGATTTGATGGGCGGCGATCCAAGAGATGGTGGCGATTTGATACGGTACGGGCTCCGCCCTTTATGCCGGCGCCGTGGATAGGAGAGACAGAGAGAGAGATCGACGTGTTTTTTTTGTGTGTTGCTGGTGTGTCGGAAATACTGGTGGTGGTGGTGGAGGTTAGGTCGCCGGAGAAAAAAAGGTCGCCGGAGAGAGAGGGGGAGAAGAGAGAAAGAGTCTGTGGAGGAGGGGGTATTTTATGAGAGGGGATCATCTCATCCGTTGATAGAGGTAAAATCAAGGGCCAAGATTTGGTCCTTGGGTTTCACCAATAATTAAGGTTTCAAATAAACAAACCTCGTTAATTAGTTTAGAATTTTAAAAATTATATTCGGTTTGGAATATTATTGAAATGGGAATGAGGTTCTTAACCTCATCAAACATGAGGGGTTTGAAATATGCATCATATGAAGAGTTTGATTTATTATATTTTTCGAAACTTATTTTATTAACCAAACAATTAAGTTGGCAATCAAACATATTTCTTAATTTTCATAATCTTGAAACAAACACACCTCTTAAATCTCTCATTCAAGATAGGTTTGTAAACAATAAGTTTTCACTGGATTGATTCCCAACTTTTAAACCCATTAACATGATACAAACATTATTATTCATACCAATACTTCAAACCCGTTACCTGCTTTCCAAACACATCCTCAATTCCATTTACTTTTTTTTTTCTTTTTTTTCTTCTTTAAACATACAAATTAAATATATGAATTATCAATTCATTTTTCTTTTTGATAGATTTTTATATTATTTTATGTTTGTGGAACAATATTAGTTGTGTATTTTATAAAGTCTTTAGACTACTTAGCTTCATGTCGTCAAAATTATTATCATGTATATTTAAAATATCTACTGTAAGATTTATAATGTAGTTTTTGAATTCCGGGTTGGGTCATAAATCATCAATGAATTTAAATGGTTCCCAGTTATTATAAAAGGGCTTAAGTTAAGATATAACTTTTTCACACGACTAAAGATAAGTTAGATCAAACCTGTCAACAAATGTACCCATCAATTCAAACATGAGAAGAACCGAATATCCTATTATTATTATAAGAAAGTGAATGAAAATTAAGAGAACTATTTTCAGCTAGCGTTTTGTATACCTTTTATATCAGGTCTTTTTTTTTCTTCCGTATTGAACAGGTTACAGGTTAAGCAACCATGTCTCTTGTAATAACAAATTATAGGGTATATTAATCAAATATACGTATAAAACATTAGATAACTGACAACATTAACCGGCTCATACACTAACTTCAAGAACAAAATGTGCATGCCAATAGTCCGTATATAAACATGATCATATATGTGAAGCTCAAAAACTGAGCTAAGCATATCTATCAGCTCGTGAGGAATGAACATAGGTCGATCAAATAAACATTCACCAGGACGACTACAACCACGTTGTCTAAAAAGCTCCAAGAAAACAATCACTAACTAAAAATGTACAGTAGATGAATGAATGATTATACCATCTGACAAAATTCCTCATCAGTAAATTTGAACTTTATCCATCATCATATATCAAAATTCATAACATTTTCAGATTCCAAACAGCAACTGAATTTAACAATACAAGAGTCCATATATGACTCATAAGTTTCAAATAAACAGAATCTTTACTTGTAGACTCTTCGTGAAATTATAAGATACAAAACTAGGTCATATAGGATAAAAGACAACTGAAACCTGGCATTCTTTCATCTAACAAACAACTCTTGTATCGAGTAATCCAATTGTGCATCAACTGCAACATGCGTGTTTAATCAATCAGGACAGGATTGTTAAGGTTGTAAAATCTCAAAAGGAGTCATCTTCTGGTTTTCCGCCTTCTGAATACCCTCGAGGGGGTGGTACCTCCTGTGAGTCTATCGGGACTCTGCTGATCTTCATAATCTCCTACATCATCCGACCTCCATCTCGGTCCACCATTCAAACTTGTTTGCATAGGAAGTATCTGATCTTTGTTGCTGAGGGTCACAGACAGAAAGAGCGTATTTATAAATCGAACATTACATTTTTCCAATTAAGTATCATGACAAAACATTGATACAATTGACTTTCATCCAAAAGGATTGCAATTTTTTGCCGTTATTCAAGTATATTTTATTAAAAATGATTGACATCCAAGTACTTGCAGAAATCATCTATCGACCAAAAGCAATGTTTATAGTGGGAATCGATTTGTACATCACATTATCATTTAAGGTCTTAGGTGTTGTTTGCACCTTGTGTGTTGATCTAGTATCTTGTAATGAACTTCTTGGACAGAGAAAGGTCTAATGTATATTTTAACTGTTTCAAAACAGTTCAGACATTAAAGCGAAAAAATCCAGTGACTCACTAAAAGATAATGAAAACTTTTAACAATTATGTGATCTTGTCATCTTGCCAATGACTCACTACAAGGGTTTTGCTAATCAATTAACCATAGTCAACTTTCTATGATATTAACACAAGGGCTGTGGTTAAGGTTACCAAAAATAAACAACAAAAATTCAATAGTAAATACCCAACTTTCTAAAATACCATGATTAACCGTAAATATACCTTATTAATATGGAAAAATTGAGCATTCTTTGGTCAAAAAAAAAAAAAGTCTTCTCTTTGCTTTATTAAATAGATTCATTTTCTCCAAACAATAGACCACCCACGATCCCAGCAAATTGTAGCACTTTCCTTTTTATAAACAGAACTGGCAGTTCCTTATTCAGGATATTTGAAGCCAAAATTAATGTTTGTCAAGTATCAACTATATCAACTATATAGACATATTTGATGGTATTGATTTTGGACAATTAGAGTTTCTTTATATGGGCAGTTAAGATCTACTACAAAAAATCGAACTATATGGCAAATCAGCAATTTTCATGTGAGGGGGGAGTAATAAGTTTGGGGTGAGATACAGATAGAGAAAAGGATAATGTCAAAGAACTAAAAGAAAGTTTACCTCCAAGACATGTCCATAAAATCACCTGAAGCCTCCATAACATCTCTACCAAGTCTACTTGATCGTGTACCAGAAGCTTTCGAGATCCCATCAAAATGAGAAGACTTAGATAAGCCCCCGATGCTACTAGGTGAATCTTCAATATTAGAACCAAGATTTCTAAAATATGGACTAGAACTTGGAAGCTGATCGGTTGACGCATTCTGGTCATTCTGGAAATACTTGTTCTTCTGCATCCTTGAAGAACCTCTGTTAAACTCTCTTAAAGGAGTACTGGAAGTTGTAATATCATCAAATGGGAATTTTTACTGATGGATTTAGGCATGCTCATCCCTCTTTCTGAATCGTTAAAGGCATTCGCTTGTGAAACCGAAGGACTACCATAGTTTGATAATCCACCTATATTTGATTTCGGTGGCGGGGTTTCATCGCTCATTCGTAAAATAATAGAAGAGTTAGCATAAGAAGGGACTGGTGCATCGTAATGATTGTGATATTCTGAAGCATTGTTGTCATTCTCTGAGGAGACTAATTCAGTGATTTGCCCACTTTTCACCTTTTGTTGTTCAACTTCTGGTAGAAGTTGTATGCTTTTGTCCTGTAGAACCACAACTAGATCAATTATACGACTAATATTTTTATTTTAACAACTAAAAATATTATACAAAAATATCAGGAAAAAAAAAAAAGATCAGTACTGTAGTCATTGTTTGACTATATTACATCGTCCAAAGCTCAATAAATTAGTTCCAAAGTTTAACTATAACTAAGTAACAAGAATAAGATTATTGTTTCTAATAGGAGTGGCAAAACTGGCAGGGAAGCGAACAGGTCAAAACAAGTGATTATTGGTCTGGTAAACACAGGTTAATTAAGGTTATGTCGACCCACAAAAGAGATTTTACTTGTTGAATGCTTTGTGAATGTTAACTGTTAATTATGACAACAAAACTATATAATTAAAAGTTACAACAACAATCTAACTATGTTTTAATAAAGTGATTAGACGGTTTGCATTTGGATACATTATGGGTGACTTTCACCCAGCTTGACCCATTTGATCCCCTTCCATTTTAGTTTCCTCTTCTTTTATAATAGCCCATTTGACCCGTCAGTCCGTCACAAATAAAACATAAACCCAATTTGGCCCAATTGAATATAAATGAGTCAAAATCACCTCCTCTTCAGAGTATACTTATTTTCTTTAGTTTCTTAAACAAATCTTGTCATAGAATCCAAATTGATTCCTAAAGAAATGTTGACAACAAACTCTACTCAAGAGATAGCTTCCGACTTCATCATATTTAAAGATTACACTTTAACTTTCTGAAGCAACATCGTCAAATCATGTAAATCTGTAGGACAGCTAATCCTGAACTTAACTAATCATTTTACATTTATATCATGTATTACATCAGAATGAAAAAATGTAAAACTAACTTACAACTAATCCTGCTCTCCAATGCTGGGTAGAACTCAATCTTTGAGCTACAGCCTCATCAACAGGATTCCTAGAAACAAAATCCTTCTCAAAGCTTTGAAGCTTCCGATCAACTTGATATGCTTCTACGTATCGGTAACGCTAAAACAAGTATAATACAGAATAGTAAGATAAATAGAGCAGTACAAAAGCCTGTTCTAAGCATGCAAGGAGGTTATTCAAAATGGAACATTTTAGTTACTTATAATTAGATAAATGCTGGGACATAGTCAGCACATGTTGAATAAAAAAGAAGTATGAAGTAAATACATTTATACATACATGCCTTAGAGATAGCATGACATGTATAACAGCGACGCAGAATCAGCCAATTCTCGGCGAGACTCTAGTGAAATCTCCCACCATAAGATCTATTCATCAACTTATTAAAGGTGGCTACATATTTGACTTCCTAACCATAGTATCAAAAACAATTGCATAGTTCCTAATTTCCTATTTCCAATGAAATTATTGTTTCTCACAGTAACGCTTCCAAACCAATACTTACAAAAAGATCACTTAAGTAAATTGCAAATTAAGGACCAATCAACATAATAACTATGTACTCTATTTACAGATTTGGACCATTTCTCAATCTGTGCATCTATATCAATCCATTTTACCAGATATCCCTAGGGACAATTTGTAATCTTGTGAGCTGTAACACCCTAACAGTGTAAGCTGTAACACCACTTACAGTACATTATAAGCTACAGAATCTTCAATTTTACTATTATTTGATAGCCTGGCAGCACATTAAAATAGTCAGCATATAAGCTTTTTTTTGCATGAAATTGTAATGAGCTGTGTTTCTAAGTTACTCAAAATTAAGTATAGCAATTCATCAAGGTGTTAGGTGATAATTGCAAAGAAGATAAAAATCACTCATCTAAAATATATTAGGTTTAGAGATTAAGATTTTTATAAAATTCAAAGTAAATAGAAGGGAGTACATAAAGTACCTGTAAATAGAACACAACGAGAAGACTTCCTGTGTTTGATAACGGATCGTCCAAAGCACAATCCAAAAGACACTTGTGCAGATGTTTCTCCTCATCCACATTCCACGGTAACCCAATGATACGATCGACCAAATTCCTCCGAATACAAAGAAGACAAATTTCGGTAACAAGTACCTCTAACCAATTCAGTCTATCTTCAAAATCATCATTTAAATCATTAGAAGCATCATCATACATCTCATTCCTTGTTTTCTTTTTCTTAACTTGTGTGCATACTGATCTTTGATACATATATGCTTCAATCAAAAGCCCACATTCGACTCTCACCCGGACAGCAGTGACAGCCTCATTAAGTGAAATTAGCGCTGTCCCACTATCATTTCCTGACCACCTTAATACCATAAGAGCTGCATAAGGATTTTGTCTTTCTAACAGAACTTGTGCCACTTTTGGATGTGTTGTGGGGCCCGATATCTCTGGAAGAAGATGACAAGCTTCCTATGAAATGTCATCAATGAACACAAGGGGGTAAGTTTTGCATCTAAACATTATCTGAGTTCTGCTAGTAGCATATTACTTGTTATGGGAGAAAATATGCTGTAACTTTACCAATCACTGTTATAAAAGACTTATTTTTAAATGGTGAAATGCCTTAGTTAATAGTCACTATTTTGAAATAAGATATGTAACCATCTTTAGGATACATGTAACAAAGAAAAAGTTGTCCACACTATTTTAAATCAAGAAATACTGGTTTTAAACTAGGATGCAAACTGTACACTTATAATAGCTGCAAACTTTTAAAATTATTACAATGACCCAAAAGTTCCCTTCTCCATAAACAGTGTACTCCAAGTTTAAGCATGATAGGAACTGAATGATAATTCTAATAAAAAACTGAACACGCTAACAAAATGCAAATTCGACATGCTTTATAGAAGGAGTAGTCTCTCCAAAATGGCTTACTTTCGGAAAGTAAGCCGTTTCTCCCAATGACAATAAATGAACCCAACTTCAACATCAATCAAGCATATTAAAGTCTAGCTCATAACCCCAATCCACAGAGTTACCTAATTACTGGACAGACTATGATTGCTTCATTATCAAAATACTATTGACATACATTCAAAACTCATTCAATTATGTGTTTGTTTTATCCATGAGATAGCCTAGCAGAGTAACTATATGATTACATAATATTACAATAATTAAGCTTTTAATGGAAAATACAGATATCTGCATAAGTTACATGAAAAAAAATAATATTAAAATACTGAAGCCCCTCATACTTTTCATGGAAGAAACTAAAACAACGGTATAGACGTAAGAGAAGAGAAAAACACCTGCAAAGCCTCGTCACTCAAATCACCTAGAAGATAGAAAGTAAAAGATTCCAAAATAGAATGCCTCGCTATATTGAATGTAGCAGAAAAGTCATCTACACAGAATCTCCACTTCTCATCAGGTATTTTCCAGACTCGGTCAAACAGATAATATAGAAACTGCTTTAGGTCAAGGAATACGAAAGTACTTCTCTACAGACCACTTAAATACACATGTCTAACTGCTGTCTTGTTATAACAAGAAAATGGCAACACACTAATGTAGGAGAAATGGTATACCTTACCTGTGTAATTCATGAATGGGACAATTCAGGTTACGTTCACTTTTTATTCTTTATTGGGAAAAACAAATAACATAAAAGAATAATTATAAAAGAAAGGGTTGAACAAGTCGAAAGTCGCCCAAATCTTTACTGATGCATAAGACCTCTATATTGGTTTATACAAAAAAAAGCAAATTATTATTGAAGAAAATGTAATCTTGTAACTGTAATTAACTCACCAAGTGTTCAGTAACAATTCAAAAATAGGAACAAGAACTGTATCGGGGTGAGCCCAACCCAACCCACCCCTTTTCCATCCATACCATATATTAACCCATTTTGCCGTGACATGCCAAACCCACCAAATTAACTACCTCTGTGCATAATACGTTAGAAGGATACAATTGCTTGTTTTGCTAGCACCAGATCTGAACTTCCACACAGAAAGAGAATGTCAATAGCCAACCTCAGATTTTCAAAAGGATAGCTTCCAGCCATCCCCTCTATTTTGACTCGAGAAAAAGATACACCTCCATCTTTCTGAAGAGAAGCAATCTCCAGTTCATCCTCTCTATTAGCTGTATACTCCTGTTGTGTCTCAACATTTGATAAAGCATCTTCGATAAAAAGCATTGCAGTATCTTCCCTTGAGGTTCCATTAGCGGACGGCCAAGCACGTTTAATTGCCTGTAACTTTCTCTCGCGGACATCAGCACGCCATGAAGAGAAACTATCATGCCTACATAAACCTTCAAGGAACTGATGTCTTGTATACCAAATCATCATCTCCATATGCTGAAAACCCAAGAGCAAAAAAGGTAAATGTCACGATTCACAGGTCTATTGTCAAGCATACTAACAACTAAAGCTTAGTTGAAATAAAATATTAAAACCAAACCTGTTTTGTCTTTAGTATGCTTTCCTGTAGGTTGTGGATATCATGAAGCTGCGCAGAAAGGGAACTCTTGAAAGAAGATTCTAACTCGTCTAGGACGGTTGATATGCAGCTTAGTCGCACTGTAAACTTGAGAAGTACACTTGACCTTTCCTTAATTTCCTCAACAGTAAGATTATCTTTAAAGAGTCAAAGAAAATGGTCATTGTCACCAAAAAAAAGAAGATATGCTAAAAATAAACCAATATAACGAAGGATACAGATTGGCCGAATTTCAGTAATAATATTCTTAAACGTCCTCTTGCACCAGTCTTTGACAACCACTTCATCTAGCAACAAAGCAACAACTGGGTCACTAGAAACAGCACTTTCATCCATACACACATCTGTAATATCTGTCGATAATTTGTTAAGGAAAAAATATCTAGGAAGTATAGAGGTCATAACAAATTTTATCAACGAAAACTTATGTATTTGACAAAAATAAAGATGTTGTGTCATGATTCATGAACAATAACAAAGCTGAACAAGGATACAATGACAAATCAGACATAACAAATTGTTCTCCAAAGCAACGTCAAAAAACGAATACAGCCTTTCAACATCAGCTGTTGATTGTTTCTCGCCATCCGTTTCTTGAAACCTATCATCATATCTCTTTGAAATAAGACCCGCTTCAATACACTCATAAAACAACCGAAGCGACAGTCTATTCCCAGTTTTCGGTATAGAAATTCTACAAATCGGACAAGCATCACATCTCTGACCACATTCTTCACATAAAGACGCATGTCCACACGAATTCAACACGCTCTGAACATTACGTCCACAACTTCTCAAGTCGCGTGTAGCCCTACAATGCTCAACTTTCGCTTCATTACATAACTCTGTCAAATCTATGGATGCCAAATGATCTAATGCTTCCTGAAATCATAACCACTAGCCACGTAAACTTATAAAATATGACTATTATATTAAATATTTCATTGTAAATAAATATAGCCTGAATATGATTCTAATTCAAGACCCTAACTTAACATACAAATTTAACACAATACAATGATATTCCAGGTTTTTCAAATAATTAAATCCTTTCATTCACATACTATAAGTGTAATAAATCACTAATCATAAATAAATAAAATATGTGTATATATATATTGTTGTGTATACCTGAACTTTGCCGCAGCTGTAGTTAGGTTGAAGTGAGGGATAGCCAGTATTAGGTCTAACTGCGGCGGCGTTTCGGATATCTGAATCAGAATGTACGGTGGCGCCACCGTCAATTAACATATTTCCGTCCATTTCTTCAATCGGAGCTCCGAGCTGGTCTTAATATTTGGGGTTTTTGAAGAGAGAGAAGGAGAGTGAGGGTTTTGATTTCTTATTTTGTTTTGGGGAAAAATTTGGGACTTGAAAAGAAGAAAGAAGAAAGAAGAAAAATAGGTCCTTTCAGAATTGTGTTGTTGATAAAACTTGCACAAAAATCGTAGGTGGTTTTGTTTAAGTTTCTGGACGAATAAAGTTTTGTAGATTCAAGTTAATCGAAAAAGATAAACCATTTTATTAACTCAATACGTGACCTAACCAGAAAATTACCTAGCCATTTCCAAACCCTTTTTTAATCATCCCCAAGGCTTATCCAACAGAATTTGAATATTATACATACGTATCTAAAAAATCTTAAAATATTACTTACAGATATTGGCAAAATAGTCTATAGTTTTGGTCATTCTTATTCTTATTTTTATTATTTTGGAATTTGCATACCAGAGTTTATGTGTGTATGATGTTGCTAGTTTGATACGTCCTTTTTAATTACCTTGTGATAAAAATTACTTTGATACGTCCTTTTTATCTTAGGATTTTACTAAACATAATTTCAAAAGTTATAGTTGATATGCACTAAAATATTATGTATAAAATAATTTTTCTTCAAAAATAAGTTTCAACTACCATACATACCACTTTATCGTATTTAACCATAACCTTAAAAACTACTGTTAACAACAAGAAATTTACATATATATATCCTACTTTTTAAACATAATTACATATCTACTCAAACCATGTTTTAAAAGTATTATATTTATGCATTAAAAACTTACACTTCGGATAAATATGTAATTATGTCTAAAAAGTATGATATATATGTAAATCTTTCTTTTAAGGAATTCGTGTACTTTATTTCTTTTTTTTTTTTTTAAGTTAGTTAAGTAAGTATTAAACACATAATAAACAAGATAGTTATGATAACAAATATGAGATTTGATGTAGCTTTTATCAAAAATACTCAATATGAGCCTTTGAATCATATGTTGTGTTTCTGTATAATCGTTTATATTAAACTAAATGCTTTAATATCATGATTACTAACTTCGTAGTGTTCATAAAGTTTGTGCTTAACATTTGTTATAAAAACACAATTGGCATATTCATTTACGAGTAAATACCTAAAAATATATTTCTTATTTTTAAACTTGACTGGTTGATTGAACTCATAAAATTACATGTGCTTACGTAGCTATTAGTAGTCTGGTTTTTAAGACATTGACTACTTACTATGAGGCAATGATGCTATAAGCTATAATACTTTGTTACTCGTGTTGTTGATTAAAGATGGTAATGGTTTTTCGAGAATTACTTTTTACGATGAGTTCTTTAAAAATTATTGAAAGACTGAAATCAATATAATATTTGCTTTTTTGGTTATGGAGATAATTCGTTTAACATAAACAAAAAATTATAAGGCATACCATTGAAATTTTGATAATTGTGGATAGAGAAAAATAAACAAACTAAATTAAAAGATTACACGCTTATGTAAATAGTATTTAACCGTTGAGTTAATAACACAATAGTAAGGAAATCTCTTCATAAGAGCTTGGATTTGGGAAGCCTCGTGTTCAAGTCTTAAAGTGCAAGATTTTATGTTAATATGTTGTCGTGCATTTGGGCGGATTATTAGGGTGTGTTCCTCGTATTATGTATTGGGTGAAAGAACTCTTTAGCATGGACCTGGTTAAGACAACATAGTCTAAACTTCCGTTATGATATTTGATCGGTAAAAAAAAAAAATATTCGATATTGGTAAAGATATGTATATCTTATTAGGTCATTATTAAACTTAAAAAAATAAAAATAAATAGAATTAGAAATAGAAATAGAAAATAAACGCGCACAGTGATCGTGGTCATACCCTTTATATGTTAAAAAAACGACAAGTATACAGAGCCACACCACCATTCCACCCTCCCGTCTCCGTCTCCGTCTCCGTCTCCGTTCTCCATCCTATAGATACAACCTATACATACATACAAACACTATACCACACCATGTCTACACTTCCAGCTAGACACAACAAACCACTCCACAATTTCTCTCTCCCTTTCCTCAAATGGGGCCAACGTATCCACATCAACCACCGTCGCCGTAACCGTAGCAACTCTCCTCACACCGATTCCGACTCCGATTTCAACAAACCTCACTCTAACCAAAACAACGAAGACGTCTTGATCAACACAACCGAAAACAACAAGTTATTACCTGACAACGGCGGCGGTGGTGATGTTGTTGGTACGGCGGTTGACGGTGATGTCAAGCCGTGGAATTTAAGACCTAGGAGGTTAGTTATCGGTAGTGGAGGTGATGGTAATGGTGTGAAATCGGTGCGTGGTGGTGGTGTTGGTGTTGTCGCCGTGACGGCGGCGGCAACGGCGGAGGAGGAAGAGGATCGGAGTAAGAAGAGAAGGCTGTGGATTTCGTTATCGAAAGAGGAAATCGAAGAAGATATCTATGCGTTTACCGGTTCGAAACCTGCTAGAAGGCCGAAAAAAAGAAGCAAAATTGCTCAGAAACAAGTTGATGTATGTAACAGTGATTTTGTTGTATATATATATATATATAATATTGTATATTAAATCTTGTTGACTTGTTGTTTTGTTTATGTTTGTATTGCAGAATGTGTCTCCTGGACTATACTTGGTTGGGATTTCATCGGATTCGTATCGAGTTTAAATTACTACTACTAGTACTAATAGGTATGATTTATTGGAATGTGGTTAATGTGTGATTGTTATATTGAATTTGCATATTTTTTGTGTTTATTGGGAGTTTATGAGACGGTTTGATTTGTTGCAGGTGTAGAGATTAAGAAGTGATAGGATGGATGGAATGGCGATCTACTTGGAAAGAAAAAGACTTTACTTTGTTTTTAATGAAGGCTAACTTTTATAAGGTATAATGTAGTTGGGTTGTCGATTTTCAAGTAAATGATTTAGTTGCAGGACCTGGTTTAGCTTAGCTTTTGTTTTGGTTTATGATATGGAAAGTTATATGATAATATGATAGATGTATGTAGAAGGTTAAAGACTTAAACTTTTTGTGTTTGTCATGGCTAATGAAGCTCGGCCTGCTTCTATAGGAAGTCTCGTGATAGGTCTTTGATAAATTTGATGTGTGTACACATATATTATAAGTCAAATATTTGATTTTCTTTGGGGCAGAGCTTTTGCACATCGTCTTTTGCAAGCATGGATATCTCTGTGTTTATTTTGGCATATGTAGCTTCTTTCGAATCACTCATTGGCTAGAATGCAGTTTTCCTATGTTTATTATCCTCTGTGTGAGCTCATGTAACAAAAGTTGTGCTATTGAGATTCACTTGACACATGATAAAAGATCTCAATTGCAAGTTGTGTTTCTTTGATATTATTTTTCGTTTTCTTAATTTCACTCTGCTAGAGTGGTTTTCTTGTTATTCTACCTGCAAACAGATGGAAGGAATTCTCTTTGCTTTTGTTTCATTTGATGTCTTTAAATTTTGTGATCTAAGAAATCATCTGCATCAACTTCTCCTTCCCTCGATCATCTGTATTAGTTTATGATACTGATATTACTATCGATTCGCATACTGTTTTCATCATGTGCTTCTAAAGTTAGCCCGTTCTCCTGGAAACTTAGGCAGAGTGGGATGATCTCTGTCTTTCACAGTTTAGTGTGTATATGATTGGCCTCTCTTAGAAATCTGTTTCTATTTTTCTCATTGATATCGCCATTATTTGAACACTGATGCTTATGCTTTTAATACGGAGATTAGTGAAGACGCTATGTTATTTTGATTTATATGTTTCAATGTTCTTCATGCACCTTGAAGCTGATAGAGCGATAAGATGTTTGTTTGTACCTGTGATGCAACATGACTTTTTCCATTATTAAGTTTCTCTACTACTATTTTGACTATGGATACTACTTCCATGTGCTTTTCTTTCTTGCAAACTGACCTTTTTCTTTCTTACATGTGTTTCTCTGTTTAGATTTTTCTCATTTCGTTGATGTACTTGAAACCATCCATTATGTGACCATCATGACTAATCCCAGATTGTTGTATGCTAATTTCTTGAGTTTTGCGAGGAGTACATTTTCCATAAAAATAGTCAATAGACTTTATAGTTCCACTACTTTAAGTTTAGAAGATGGTCTTTTGACCATAAAGATGGAAACAGTATACAAGAGTCTTTATAGTCGGTCTTTCCATTTAAAACCTATTGCGTTTGTGATTGATTGTATCATTGTTCGACTTTGAAGTTGTTTAAATAGCTCTGTTTATGACTAGGATGGCATTGGGGTTCTTTCAGCGTTACTGGATGAACTGTATGTTATTAATTAGCTCTGTTTGACTTGACCCTTGCCGATTTGAGTTGTATGAAATATTGCTCATGAGCCAAAGGTCTCAAATAGGTCTTAACCTTTATCGACAAGGCCATTTTGGTGCAGCTAGTTTTTAAGCTGGGGAGTGGTTGATTTTGAAAATTTATTTGGCATCCCGCTCTATGGCATTACCCGTAACTAGCACAATACTCGTGCGTTGCATGGGTTTAGCTTCGTTTTTGTTATAAAAGTATTACCTACTCTGTTAAAAGTTTAATAACCATAGTTTTTTCCAACATACGTCATCTGAGAGTCGCATTAACATGCAACATACTCATAAAATATGTACTCTACAAAAACAAACATATTATTGTTGTAGTGTGTTATAATTAACCAAATGCAACAAATAATCATTTCCAAGACGATACAAGATAGTCATGCCAAACCCTCATCGTCCCTTGAGTGTCACGTCAGGTTAGGAAGTCTAATGCCTTACAACTCGGCCTTGAGGTAGTTTATGAGTTATAACAATTGTTCGTCAATGATGCCCTAGCTGCAACTCTTTGATTTTCTACTCCATCTTGTAAACTGAGAAAGTGGACAAGATGGCTAATATGGTTAGCAAACTTTGAAATTGTTACTGTGCTCGTTTGCGTAAAACAGATCAACAAAGTGGAGGTTAGCCAACAAACTGGAGGTGGTTGCTGAAATTCTTGTGATACCTTTAAAGATGAATACAAAATTAGCAAGTTACTTGGTATTTTATTGACTATTGAAGTTCTTGAGATCTATAAACTTTTCAAGTTGCTCCAATAACGATATTGCCTTTCTGTTGAAGATATATGCTCTTCTTCACTTCCATCAATGGGAATATTGGCACCAAATCTACTCACACAACCAAAAATGAATATCGTTGTTAAAAACAGGAAGAAAGATCCATGTAGCACATACATCGTGTGTCAGAAACCATGTTATTCGCCTTAATATAGGTAATTAGCAAGAATATCAAGTACAGTGAAAAGCCCGTTAACCATACAAGCATTTTTCCTTAAGCTTAACAAAGCGACGTACTCAGTCTCAGATTGTTCAACTGATCTTGCTCCCTTTAGTATCCACCATTATTAGCTTCGCGTTTTCCCCCTCCATCCTTTAATAATCGGCTAAATCTCTATAACATAGTGTGTGTATCGTTGGCCTCTATTGATGAGTGACAACTTTACTTTATATAGTCCTCTACACGAATGTTCAGGTTTTTGGCCAGTGCAATCTGGTTTACTAATATCTTTATCGTCACTTGAGATACCAACCACTTTTCTGTAGAATTCGTGTTCTTCAAAGCTGTCTTCTTTGTTAGTATTCGCTGGTTCAAATGAGGACTTTGACACAGGCACAAAAGTTGTTGTTTGGTCAAGTTCTCCCACAAGATCATCTTTTTCAATCACATTTACATGTATGCAACAAACACATCTAACAGATTTATAAACCAGAAATGATCACCACTACATACTTGAAACTGTGGGCAACAACAGATTATAAAAAACCCGTCAAAGCAAAACTTGAACAAGATACAAAATTAGCCTGAGAAATCTTTCAAAAATCTATACAGAAATCCAAAACCTAGTGCTTAACGTATTCAATTATTCGCTGGATGCTCAACTAACAACTATTTTCTTGCTAAACGTATAAATACACCACAGCTTTATGCTTCAAACTTGCTAATAATGTACCACAACTTAGCAAATTGGTAAAATCGAGCCCGGTCTCACCCAATATTGGCTCAAGGGTAAAGCAACTGAAGCATGGCCTTTAGGACCCACGTTTCCGAAGGCCTCATATGTTTATAATTATAATTATACTTGAGATTCAGTAGAAACGAGAATTAGAATACTTAAGACAAGTAAAACCACCAGATTATGTGTTGATTGAAATATGAACGTGTTACTAACATGTATATATACATGAAAAAAATCAGGTGAAACATGTGACACAATAGGTAACCGGAAAAATAATTATCACAAACACATTGGGAAAGTTGTAAAATGTTCAATGGTTTTGTTTTTTGAGAATGATCGTTTGGTAGGATCTATTATTTGTTGTTAATGATATTAGCAAAATTTTATAAGAAAAAAAATTATATATTGATGATGTTATAAGACAATTAAATAGAACGGGTGATAGTTGCATTGTTGGAAACAAGTTCTTCAAAGCTTAACTTATGCGAAAACTGAACCATGAAGCAGTCTAGGCTCAAACCAAACTAATTATGGGTTTGGCTCTTTGAAATGGTCTTGTTGTAGTAGTAGCAATACAGAACAACGTCAACACATCACGAACTTGGCTCGTTGTAGCAACACAAAAAAGGCTATTAAATCGCACCAATAAACACAAGGTAAATACTATGAAGATGTCTCCTCATTGTATCTACCCTACACGAGGTTGAGATGAGTCTGTCAAACAATGATTGAACTTTTTTTAAAAATCCATTTATGGTAGAAGGCATGATTTCACAAGTGTAGACATAAACCGCGACAAGAACTATTGCAAGTATAAGCTGCTATTATAACATAGAATAAGGAAACAAATAGGCGATTGGGACTACTTTGCTGAAAATGTACCTAGGGTGGAATATTCAAAACCATTCTCATCCTAAATCTATAGATGTATCGATGGTTATCTGCAACTCTATTAATGAGAAAACCCACATCATACACATCAGTTATAACTGTGATGTAATTTCAATAGTACAATAATAAAAATGAGTTAATTTCACGAATGGTCCTTGTGGTTTACCCAAAACATCACGTGTCATCCTTGTGTTTCTGAAAAGACACTGGCAGTCATTTATAGGAGGATAAGGGTCAAGGTTCGTCCTTTACTTTAACGTCTGTTAATGTGTCTCCATTATCCACCTCACGTGACCTCCACGTGAGGGTTTTATTTTATTTTCTTGTTTATCTTTCTTCCTTCCTTTTCTTTCTTCATTCATACAAAACCTTTTCACTATCTATCATCATCATCATCATCACCATCCTTATCTATATCTATATATACATTTTACATGTACAAATCTGTAGATATATATATCTATATCTATATTTATATTTATTTTCTTTCTCATTTGCAAATCAACATCACCAAAATCATCATTTGTCTGCACACACTCATAGATCTATACATATACACACAATAAACATATATAAATGTAGATCACACTCAACCACCTCTAATCACCGTGTGCCGCCGCCTTCTGTCAACCCACTGCCATATTCCGACGACCCACCTCCGCATCCCACCACCAGACAGTAAGAATATTCAAAACAGCCACCAAGATCCGTGGCTACCACCAAGATCCGGCATCTCCACCACCGTGATTGCCACCAAGATCCGGGTTTTTAGATGAAACTATTATGGAAAAGAAAGATTATTTTAGTGATGTTCCTTCTTGTGTTGTTGCTGGGTTTCGTAAAGAACAGAAAACAAATTAGGTATATTCAAAACTCATCATTGTTGGTGGGGTTAGAAAACCCATTCCTCCATTCTTCGTATGTATATATAAATCTCCTAGTTTATTAATTAAGTAAAGTAATCAATTTGGAATCACACAATTTATTGTTGAAAAAGTGATTCATATGCAATGAAATAATTGTGTTTCACACATTTTAATTGGGTTTCTAATGTTAGAGTTCATAACTGTTGTTTTTTTTCTTCAAATTGATAATGGTGGTTTTGTGGTGATGCTTGGTGTTATCTTTGTATAACAAGAAGATGGCCTAAAATAGTTATATATTGCTTGAATCAAATCAAACAAATACATATATTATTAGGTTTGGTCCTTTAGGGGTGTTAAAAGACGTACACACCCTCACGTGGAGGTCACGTGAGGTGGATAATGGAGACACATTAACAGACGTTAAAGTAAAGGACGAACCTTGACCCTTATCCTCCTATAAATGACTGCCAGTGTCTTTTCGGAACCATAGGGATGAAACGTGATGTTTTAGGCAAACCACAGGGACGATTCGTGAAATTAACTCTCCTCAATATATTATTTGTTTGATTTGATTCAAGCAATATATAACTATTTTAGGCACAATAACTCACCTGAAGTCAGTGACAGAGCCATAATTTTTTGTCTGGGGTTGCCAAACCGTTTTCATAATACTAACAAATTTGATTTAGAGCATGAGATTTTAAGTATATATTTTCTGGGTTGCCAATTACCTTTAAACTCAATATATACATAGAAATAGTACTACAAGTATAAAGTATTATAAATATTGTGGGGTTGTCATGGCCACCCTTGGCCACCACATAGCTCCACCACTGCCTGAAGCTCTGAAGTGATGAACGTTGTGATACTCATTGAATCACCTGGAGACATATGTAAAGGGGAAAACCGGTGATCAGGATGACGACTTAAACATAAAAGGGTAGACCATTTATATAGTTGCCGACTTTCAGACAAAAAGAGAAGACCAGTGTTTACATTGCCGGCTTTTAAGCCATAAAAGTTTAACACCGTCACATGGGAAAAAAGGCTTGCCACGTAAAGTAAGCCATATCATTGCCAGTCTTAGGCTGAGCTGGAGAAGGTCGGGGATGTAAACGCCGGAATTACAAGTTTTGCAAACTTTCTTGCAAGAAATACCTCTTACACCATCGACCTTAAATTTTTTTACTATTCGTACAAAATTTTCATGCAAGAAGCAACCTAATGTACCACTTGACATTTCTAAATCTGTGTCGTTTTGTATTGCTTGCCGGTTTTTTGACATCTTTTGTTTAAGAAATTAAAATTGTTAAATACAGCCCTAGCTAACATGCATAAAAAAAATTGTACATTACATATTAGCCAGATCCTTGTCTTAATAAGCTTTATTTCTTAATTCTTATGTTACTTTGTATCTTATCGTTTGTTTATCGTTATACACTAACTTGGTAACTTCAAGGTTGTGCGAAAATGATCCAACCGACATATTACAAAATACCATATAGATATAACTTCTCATACTGTTCACTATAAATGCAACCCAAACCTAAAGACTCTTGCACATATGTGTCAAACTTGTTAGTTTCTCAAAATTCATTGGGTTCTTTAAATGCCTTTTTGGGGAAAAATTTATACGAAGAGTAAGAAATTTAAAGTCGATGGTGTAAGAGGTATTTATTGCGAGAATACTTACAAAACTTGTAAGTCCTGTGTTTAGGTCTTCTTCGGCTTAACCAAAGACCAAAAATGGTATCATCGATATTACTTTATGTGGCAAGCCTTTTTGTCCAGATGGTGTTGTTAGAATTTTATGGCTTAAAAGCCGACAGTGAGAAAACTGGTCTTCTCTTTTTTATCTGAAAGCCGACAACTATATCACTGGTCAACCTATTATGTTGAAAGCCAACATTTCGATCATCGGTCTTCCCTTTCACACATGTCTCAATCTTCGAGTGAGTCAACGAGTATCATAATGTTCATCACTTCAAGCGAGTTATTGTGCCTTGTATAGTTATACATTGCTTGTATCAAATCAAGCAGATTATGTATTTTATATTCTATTTTTTTCTTGGGAAGAAAGATTTTTGGGTGTGAAGACTTTGTGAGTAGTTTGTGATATTTATATTGAATTATTGATGTTTTTCCTTTCAATATTTTTGGATGAGGAACTTGGGAGTTATATCACAACTGCCAACTAAAATGAAATCAATATTTACATTTACTCATTTCAGATAAATGAATGCATCATTTATGCATCATTTAATATCATCACCAACCATTCTTACAATTTTAAAACATGATCATGTAAAGTAACACGGGTGATATCATTACGGAGTTGAGCTCGAGAAAACCGATGATCTCTTTTTTTCAATTTTAGTATTTACATTTAGCATGTTGTTTATTCTTTAGATTTAGATTTTTTTAAAACGATGATTTTTTTTTAATTTGCATGTCATAAAACAAAGATGTATTGAAAAACCTTTTGTTTACTCATTTGAGAACAATGAATGCATTTAATATCATCAACAACCGTCCTTACAATTTCAATACATTGTCATGTAATGTAAGGCTTGTGATGTCCTTACAATTTTAAAACATTGTCATGTAAAGTAAGACCGGTGATATGATTACCGGTGTAACACCCCAACAAGGTGGAAACATGGGGCGTCGAGAAAAGCACAGCAAGACATGGAGACTATGTAGAGACAAAACTATATGCAACAAAGGATTGGACAATCAAAAAACAAGTTAAATACAAGTTCCGGGTACCAAAACAAGCATAAGGAGCACAACGCCATCAAAAGTTTACAAAAGATAGTCTCAAAAGATGGCTAATGATCCTAAGCATAACCCATACACGAAAGCAATGGATCACGGATCCAATAAAGTCTAAGTCCAATCCTAGCAATAACATGAAATCAACCGGCACGTCTTGGTTCTACCTGTTCACCTGAAAAGTGTACTAAATCAAGTCAACACATGGTTGGTGAGTTCTTAGGTTTAAGCATCAAAATAAGTATCAAGTTCCAAAAGTGCCGATAACAAGTCATTCGATAATATAAGAGCCAATCGAAGCACATACTGTAAACTTCATAATATAGGGCACAAAGAATCTCCATAAGATCACATAAACACACAACCAAGTTAAACAACAAGATGACAATCCATAATCACCATAATGAACGTTCATCAAGCTCACAAGTCCGGTAGGACACACAATTTGGCGAGGTGTATACATATTCAAGCTCACAAGTCCTCACGGGACACCAAATTGTACGGATAGTTCAAGTATCTTTATTCCAACTCAATAATCACAAATAGCATCATGTTTACCTTTCAAACAATACATTAGTTCTCATATCATGCATCACATTTTTAATCGACATAAGCTTTACTAAAACGAGTACACTTTCCACCCCAAAGTTCCACAAAGAAAAGGGGCTACGAAACTCACCCGTTGCGATCAAACAAGAGTTACCGCCTCCAAGAATGAGTCAGGAAGTCCAAGGGGTTTCAACGATCCCAACCTACTTCAAAAGTATCAAATCAACATTTAATACTCTAAACAACAAAGTCTAGCTAGTTTAAGTCATGCCCAAACCCCACAAACGCTTTACGGCTTTCCCGAATAAGATCAAGAATGCTTTAGACCGACATTTTTGAAATTGAGTTTGTATTCAGACAAAAAGGATGAAATATTAAGAAAGTAGACTCTCTCACGATTCCAACGATAGCTCATACGTTAAAAACGGACTAACGGTTTGAAAGTTATGGACGTTCGAAAAACTGACGCGAAAACAGACCAGACTCGCGACGAGAAGGAGTCCTCACGGTGCAAGTAGCACAAGGCTCTCGCGGCGCGAGTCCCCTCACTCACGACGTGAGAAAACTCCCTGACCTCAAAAACTTGCAAACGTTCAAATCTCGCGGCGCGAGGAAGAAGCATCACGGCGCGATGAGCTGCAGATTTGCCAAAAACTCATCCCTTTTGACACCAAATCGACCCAAACTCAAACCAAACTCATTTTTGAACATCCAAGGATCATTTTGAAGCTAGAAAACATGTTACAAACTTGTTTTTGACAAAACCCAACACCAAAACTCTTCCATAACATAAATCACAATATGTGAAAGTTTTTAATAAAATAAAAGTTCTAAAAATAATATTTTTTATAGACTAAAAATAATCTTTTATAAAAATAAAATATAATTTTAGAAAGTAAAGTATTAATAATAAGGGTAGATTACAAAGATGGTACCTGAAGTATTATAAAAATTACAGATTTCATACCTGTACTATTACAGAGCATGTAAAAGGACGAAAATACCCCTCACGTGCACGGCACGTGGGGGAACTTAACAGCACAACTAACGGACGTTTGGTCCAGGTATGGTTCGAGTGGAAAAATGGTAAGTTTAGGTATGATGGACGTAATTAATAAACCCTGGGTATGATTTGTGCAATATGGTGGATAGTTCAGGTACCATATTTGTAATTAACCCTAACATAAATCCAACACAAATCCAACCCTAAAACTCAAACCAAAACCCTAGGTTACTAAAATCCGATTTTTGACAACCCAAGAGTCCAAATATGTTTAGATTCAACCAAGAAACATGTTCAACAATACATAATGATGATTTTGAGCTAAGAATCACTTACCAAAACAACCTGATGCTTCAAATCCGAAAATGGAGGCTTTATAGATGAAGAACAACTTGATTATACCTAAAATTCTTGAAGTTTAAAGATAGGGAAATGATATTTAACTAATTTCTAACACTTTGATGTTATTAAATGCCTTAGATCCGAAATTAAATGAAGTGAGATGAATTTGTGTATGTTTGGTGTGTGTTCTTGAGAGATAGAGAGAAAAGAGAGAGTGTGTGTGTTTACACCCCTACCCATAACTCTTACACTATGTAATATATAGATTTGAGCTTAATTGAGGATATATGGTGAATCTAGATCTAGTGTGTGTTTGTGTGTGTTTTGAGAGAAACCCTGCATTTGTATAGAAAACGATTTTATTATATGAAAGTGTTAACTTACAAATGGGGTGGAAGGGGGTTTATATACATTTATCCTATTTTCACTAATACCCCTTCCACACTTAGATAATTACAATTCAACAACATAATTTATAATTCTAACAATCTCCCCCTTGGTGTTGAATTGTAAATGTTGCATCATCTTCGGTCTTTAAATAAACATGATGAGCCCATTTGTTGAAAATATTCAATGTTGAGTGGACTTTGAAGCTTTCTCATTGTCTTCAATGTCTTGTATCAACCTTGACTTTGAATTTTCTCAACAATCCTATATATTTGACGATGACTCTCTAAAACTTGATCTTCTCTTGCAACTTTCAATACTATGGAAGCATCTTTGAAATCTTTGTAGCTTTTTAAGCTTTCACAACTTGAACTTTTGAATGTTGATTTCAACTTGATGTTGCTTGGAGAAGTAACTTGAAGCTTTGAGTAGCACGCGGAAGTTTGGTTTTGACTTTGAATTATTTGAATTCTTTTGGATGCAGAAGCTTGGTTATCTTTGAATTCTCTTGGCATTGCGGAAACTTGGTTTTGGCTTTGAAACTTCATTTCTTGGTCTAACTTGTCTCTGAATCAACAATCATCTTGGAGCACTTGATCCTTTGATCAATTAACACTTGCTCCCCCTCAAACAATCAACTATCTTGGAGCAACTTATCAAGTAAACGAATTATCTTCAAATTTCTTGCTCCCCCTCAAACAAACAATCATTTCAGAGCATATTTAACAATTCATGAGTTTTCTCTTGCTCCCCCTCAAATGAACAATCTCTTTCAAACTATGAACGAACTTAACTATCCAAGTATCAACAAAAGGATAAACTTCATCTAAACTCAAACTTTTCGTCTTCTCTCAAAACATTATTCTAACTCAAACTCTTTTAGTCATCAAACAAATGGTCATAATTCCAACAAATCTTTCCATAATCGACCATGTACTTTCCAAAACTAAAATCATCTTGAATATTCTTGATCTTGAAACAATCTTTCAACTAGTCAAGATAGTTATTCACTCCCTTCACCTAAACTAATAATCCTTTGAACAACCAAACAAAATGATTATCATCAATCGATATCTACCAATCAAATTCTACCTAAACCTTGAACTCTATCTATCAATCATTTAATCATTTCTCCCCCTTATGATGAATATGTGAAATGTGTTCATCATACAATAATGATTGATAGCATAAACGGTAGATGAAAACAAACAACATGTAAGCAAATCAACCCAACCCAATTCCCAATGAACCTATTGGTGAACTAAAATTTGAGGTTGCGTTGTAGGAAAAAGATTTTAATATGGTGTTTGTGTTCTTTGTATTTGTGTGAAGAGAAATGAAATCCGGATAAAAATAATCCGTTAACACAACCAAAAATCGAAAGGATTAATGGTGTGGCCTAAAAATACGATTACTATTTTTAGGACTTCCCATTATCATCGAGAAATGCACAAAGCTTATCTCTAAATGGTTCGGTCTATGGCTTTACAACCAATAGATTGCTTTAAAGAATGTAGAACATGGTCAGTGTCACAAAGGCGTATCAATAACCATGTTTAACTTTCCTCAAAGAATTTTGGGAAAATAAATCCGAGGTCACATAGACATCTCGTTAACTCAACAAATCCATAAAATGAAAATGTGAGACCTACGTTCAACGTTGGAAAAGATGTTAGCATTGGTAGGATTTCCATTCGATCATTGTGGAAAATCAAAAATATGATATCACTACGAATGTTCCGGCAATATCACAAAGATATGCAATGTCACAGAGACATATAATTACTCGATGTGTCCTAAGAAAAGAAAGTATCAAAGAATGATATATCAATAAGCTCTAGACTCAATAAGTGCATGTTCGAAGTCGGGGACCGGAGCAGAGTGTCTCCCTTTTTCAATATCAACATCTTCCAAATGAAGAGTCGATAGAAACGTGAAAATCTCCGTGAGAATAAAACAAGCATTTGTTAAGAAATACTTGAGTGGTTAGGTAAAGATGTGCATTGCTTCACTGGGTCCATGAAGTCTTCTTCAATATCGAGAAATCAACAAATGAAATCCGATAGGAACGTGTTGACCCGGCGTTTAGAGAATTTTGGGGAGGGCTTTCATTTCTTTTAGCCCTTTCTCACATCATTATTTCACCGTAACCTCTCACTTTTCGACTACTCCCTCATGTCTAATTTGCACAAACATCATCATGCTCATAAACCCTCACAATCTAGAATTGAGAATTTAACTCCGGGGTTAGATCTCATTGGCGATGACAAGATCATGGAGTATTTATGAGTGGCCTAAACTCTCGTGTGCAAATCTGTCACCGAACTTCAATAAAGATGATCGAAAATGGTTTGAAAAGCATCCAAAGTGTTTAGAAAATGACAAAAGAGTTTGAACACTTGGAAGTTTTGGTTTAATAAACAAACTCCCCCTAAATATATGCATGATTTGAACAAAGTTTTTGCACACAAAGGGTGAGTACAAAGGTTTGAAAGTTGCTTACAAATATTACAAATGAGACTACAAAGGCAGTACACAAAGACGTTCGATGCCTTGCATCTCATCCTAATACATTGTGAGTAACTAAAAGACAAAGTAAATAAAAATGATGAAAAGAGAAAATCTTTTTGGATTTTTCAAAAATAAGAAAATGAAAATCTTTTTGGATTTTTCAGAAAATGAAGAAATTACAAAAACGGTTTTAGAACGGGTTATACATTGTTGTGTGCATAAGCCACTTTTCATCAAATCACTTAGAAATAACCTTTGGAACCCATTTGAGAATAGGCCCAACGGTTTTTGACTTGTTAAAAGACCAAATGTAAGTTTCATCGATTTGATGAATCGACGTTGCATTCCACGGAGAACTAAAACCCGGTGGTTTAGTTGAAAAGAGTTTTCGTGGAAGCAACTGTAACACCCGTCGTTTAAAAATATGGGTTTTCAAAAACTTTTCACCTAACGGTGTTAAATTGCGGAAGTAAAGACTGTAAAAGTCAAAACCGATAGAAACATTTCGGTTTCTGCATTTATTTGGTGTTACATGCCATATCAAACAATAGTTCAAATGAAAACCCAACGGTTGCCCAACATAAAACAACCGTTCACACATCACTACATAAATTCAACATTAAATACGAAATGTAATGAATGTCTAAAGAAAGCATCGTCTAAGGGTAGCTAAGGCTCCTGCATTGCATCTACCCAAGCTCACACGTCCTGCATCTAGTTTCCATCAAGCTAAACCTGAGGGAACAACCACATTAAGGAGCAAGTGTTAGCTATAAGAATAGCTAAGTAAGATAACACTTAATTTAAAAGCATTTGTCCAATTAAAACAATCTTCATTATTAGACAAGTTTTATTAGGCACAACACACATCACACGTTCACACATATACTGCATTTCAACTTCGTTTCAATTAGGATAATCATCCTAAATGTGCCTATCCTGCATTAGTTCACACATTGTCACACGTATCTTCGTTAACTGCATATAAGTGTGCCCTGCATCACACCCGACTGGATGATTAGTCAAAAGACTACTCATCTTACGTCGTTAAGGAATGGCAAGCCAATCCTTGAGTAATCCGTATATGTAGGTTGGTCAAACCCCTCGTATTACTCGCCCTGCGTTATAGAGACCACGTTGCGAGGAGCCACCTAAGCAACAACTGCATCTACGCACTCGCCCGGCTAAGGCTAGTACGGGTTAAGCTTAACACTTTTCACTGCATCTGTTTATGAGCTCAATTTCACACATATAGATTGGGTCCCTGCATTCCCAAACATTCACACACATATAGTCTAGGTAACACACATTCCTAGACATTCACACACTTTAACTTCATTACGTTTGGATCCTTAAACGTGCAAGTGACATAGCAACCTAGCAAGTCTAGTGAACTAGGCGTACAGGTCAGGCATGCATATCACACATCAACTTCATTTCTATATATCATACATATCAAGATACTCATTAAACTACATCAACTGCATAACTACATATTACATTAAGCAATACTGCATTACACTACAATAGGGACTGCATCTCAGGTCTCATGGTCAACTGCATAACCCATAATACCTCCCAAGTAACCCATATGCCCACATGCAATAATAAGGTACCGAATGGAAGTGTTTACGATTTGAAACCAGCTTTTAGTTGATCCCCCAGCGTGTCAAAGTAGTGTATCTTACCTGGTAGTAGTGTACGCGTGCAAACAAATAGCTAATAGTGCTTATCAGTAATCCCCGACACCTGCTTGCTAGATGGCTGATCGATTCCAACACCAAAATACCCAATCGTTAGACCCAAAAACTAGATTAATTGCTTTAGAAATCAAGAAAAGATTAGAGAGACTTTGTGTATGAGTTATTATTTGCTAATGGCTGCTCAATCAACCCTAATTACACCCATCAAAGCCTTAATCCCGTTTTTAGATTTCAACCTATGTCAAAATCAGTCCCTGGACTTCTAAACCCTTCATTATTGGCCACAAACTGCATTATTGACCATATACAACATTAGTCCTTCATTAAAAGGCACTACATAGCCTTTAAGCGACATTAATCACACTTTTATTCGTCATTAAAATTTAGGCTTTTAAACCTAACTACTTTATCTACGTTAACCACACATAACTACATTCAAATATTAAGTAAAGACTTAACGACACCCCAAATTGACTTAACGGCATTAGTCAAACGTTAAATAAAAGTTCGGGATGTTACAACGGTGAAAAATCATTTAATTTCTTTGAAAACTTGTCAATCTTTAGAGATTGTGTTGAAAAATGATTTTTTCGAAGCAAAATCATTCGCTTTTTGCACAACTGTTTTCACAGGTTTTGGTACAAGATCAAAAAGCTCAGAAAAGGAATATTTGAATGATTTTGACTCAGTTGACTGATCTTTTAAAATCGGTTTCCATTGAAAATTAGTCAACTGAGATTTGGCTTGAGAAATGTGCATTGAGTTATCCTCGAAGGATAGAAAAGACACAAAAGTAGTTGTTCCATCAACAATAGGTTTCTTAGCGTACTTCTTACCCTTTTTCAAGGAGTAATTAGTAAACTGAGAGACCTTTCTTTCAAAAGGTTTTGAAGATTTACCCGTGTAAACCCTCTTTGGAACATCAACTTTTGGTTTGGATGACTCAGATTTTGTAAAACTTTTAGACACCTCAATCTTGTCACATACAAAATCAGGATCAGTTTGAGTTGAGGTCTCAATGGTCTTAACAACATCAAATTGAGTTTGCACAGGGGAATTCACAACTTCACATATAGGACAATCAGGTTGAATGCAAACTTTAACAACTTCATTGGGTGGGTCAGGAAAGACAGAAGAATGAGTTTAAGTTTGAAAAGATTTGGTTTGTGTTTGCAATTCAATCTCAAGGTCGGAGATTCTCTTGGTAAAAAATGTTTCGTTTGATTGAAGTTGCAAACACTTGTCTTCAAGACACTTGATTTTGAGCACAAAAATTCGTTCTTTCCTTTTCAACCTTGCTCACAAAAATGGTGGACTTATCTTGCAACTCATGGTTAAGCTTAGAAATCTTTTGTTGCAAAACAAGTTCTTTTGATTGACTGTCCAAAACTTGTTTATTGAGCTCTTGAAGAGAAATGTCCAACTCATTTGTTAATTTGGAAATTTTTGATTGCAAATGATCATTTTCTTTTTGAAGACTTTCCATGATTGACAAAATGAGATCATTTGCAGATTTGAGCTCTTTATTCTCAGATTTGAGTTGGTTAACTTCAGATTGAAGATATTCCATGGTAGACAAACTTAGATCATTAACAGAGTAAAGCTTTTTGTTTTCAGATTTGAGCTCTTTGTTCTCAGATTTAAGTTGGTCAATTTCAAGCTGAAAACTATTGTGTTGTGTCACAATCGTTTCAAATGTATTCACATCGACTTGTTTTTTCTCAAAGATAACCACTCCACATGGAAACGTACTGGTACAACACATACAAATGTGATTATCATGACGACGTATTTCTTCCAAACTTGGCTCTTCACCTATTATAAGATCTAACACCGTCGCAACAAACTCGTTCGTTATTTCAATGGACATTTTGAATCAAAACTTGATGACAATCTAAATAAACGAACAATTAAATTCAACAATTATAAAAGTTCAAAATCTTTAGCCCAAAATAAAATCTAAGACCAACAAACAGTTAACTAGTTTAAGCCCAACAAATCAAAACTAGCCCAAATTTTGAAATGCAATTATAAAATCAAGATCACGTAAGACTCAAAATTTTGACCACAAAATTCAAAAATAAAGAACATGCATGAAGACCATTCAAATTTTAAATGGATAAAGCTGACAAACAAAAGACTTGTGAACAAAACATTTAAGACTAAGAGGAGTAGCCCGTTCCCACCATTATTTTTCGTGCATAACGCCCGGGAACGCCCAATCTCGGTCCCGGGGGGCGTTCCACCATCTTAATATTCGTGCCCCTTTGCTTTCATAACACGTTCGCCGGTTTGTTTTTTTGTGGACTCCAGTCGTTGACTACATCAAAAAGGGTGTATAACATTGATTTTTTTATTTATTTATTCCCTTTCTCTTATTTATATATACATATACCTATACATATACCCTTATTTATTTATATATATATACCTACACATATCAAAAAGGAATGCCTTGAGGCATTCTTCCACCCCAAGGGAATGGGGGGAATGCCCCTCATGATTAGGCTTGGACATGTGTCATGCAAGGAGTGGAGGAGGGGCATTCCCATAACCCTCCACTCCTCTTAGTCTAAGCAACAATTGATATGTCACTTCACAGATGAACAGCTCATTCACGAAATAAAAAAAATGACCACTAAAACTTTGACAGCACAATGAGATAAAAGGACACGCGTGACACAAAACACGTTTCCACTGACACACTTGTTCACGCGTATTGACTGAGCACGGAACCAGAGACACACAAAAAAAATTACCACTATTTCTTTTTATTATTTACTCACAAAAATGATATTAGTCTTTAAACTTAACACTTGAAAATTCTATCAGATCCTCTCTTTCTCGCTGAACACTCAAATTCTTCAAAAACAAATTCACTCAAAATACTTTTTGATGATTTCTTTCAATCCAACCACGAAATGGGAAGACCAGATTAAACAAATAAAAGTCTCAAGCAATCACAACAAACAGTCACGGTTCAAGACGAAAGAGAAGATAAGTGCGATTTTTTTTTCTTTGAAAGGAACTTGGTTTTGAAGAAAGAAGTGGTTTGATTCGGGTTTTGATGAACTAATACCGGTTTTAGGACAAAAGCCGGTATTAGTGAAGAAATGAGAAGGAAAATCGGTATTAGTGAAGATTAAAAAAAATTGAAAATGAAGAACAAATATCGGTTTTGATAAAATAAGTACTATTATCGGTTTTCAAAATTGAAGTACTAATGCCGGTTTTCAGAATACAAGAAGTAATACCGGTTTTCGAGAAAAAAATTGGGCAGAGTTTCTTTTTGTAAAAGCAATAAAAACAGTACTAATACCGGTTTTGGTGTAAACCAGCATAGATCTCACATAACCACAACCACACAGCGGGTGAAAGCCGGTATTTGTATGGTGAAAATGAAAGCTGGTATTTGTATGGTGAAAATGAAAGTCGGTATTTGAATGGTGAAAAGGAAAGTCGGTATTTGTATGGTGAAAATGAAAGCCGGTATTTGTATTGTATTTTTTTAATTTTTTTATTTTTATTTTTATTATTTTTATTATTATTATTATTATTATTATTTTTTATATAGCTTGAAAAGGAAAGTTTGAATACCGGTAAAGGAATACCGTTGAACATATATTCAAACGAAATTTGAGCAGCAGAAGTGGAAGGATGGTTAGCAGAAAACGGCGCCCGAAAATCTCGCCGGAAAACTTAGAATCTAGATCTCTTCACCGATTCTTCGAACTAGAACACGAGATTGGTTCCAAAATGCTCAAAATCACAGTCCGCACAAACCCTAACCAAAAGGTTCGAAAATAAAGCTCGCAGGAAAACACAACCTCTTCGCCGGAAATTGAAAGTATCACCGTGTTCAGAATGATCTCACGAACAAAACCTTATGAATTTCAGATCGATTCGACGAAAAATGAATACAAGATCGAAGAGAGAAGTTTAGAAATTTTTTTGTTGATTTTTTTTAATTAATTAAATGAAAAGAAATTGACAATTGATTCTAAAAGGTGAAATATTGAGATATGTGCATATTGAGACATTGAGATATGTGCATCGATGATCAGAATATTGATTTAACAGTTAAGGAATGATCGATTTCAGATTTTTAAAAAAAATAAGCTCAAATTTCAAAAATAAACGCAAAATCAGTTTAATAATATGATTGTGGATCGTTCGGGTTAACCGATTTTGCTCTGATACCAATTGTAATATATAGATTTAAGCTTAATTGAGGATATATGGTGAATCTAGATCTAGTGTGTGTTTGTGTGTGTTTTGAGAGAAACCCTGCATTTTGTATAGAAAATGATTTTATTATATGAAAGTGTTAACTTACAAATGGGGTGGAAGGGGGTTTATATACATTTATCCTATTTTCACTAATACCCCTTCCACACTTAGATAATTACAATTCAACAACATAATTTATAATTGTAACACACTATACCAAGAGCTAGTTACAAAATGATACCCCGTCCAAACACGTAAATGTTAAATAACACCGAAAGCACTAAAGATCACACAATCGAATTCGGATTTTATTAATCACATAAGTTCCAAAGCATCGACATTTCATTTAATTTCAAAATTAATCACATAATCAAACAAATTCAATAAAGTCAACAAGAGTCAATTATCACGGGTGTTACATCATTCCCCCGTTAAAGGAATTTCGTCCCCAAAATTCAATCTATACTAGGCTCACTAAATAAATGAGGGTACTTAGCACGCATAGAATCCTCTCGTTCCCAAGTAAACTCGGGACCACGCCTTGCTTGCCATCTAACCTTCACGATTGTATACCTCGTATTCTTGAGCTTCTTAGTATCACGAGCCAAGATCTCAATCGGCTCCTCAATAAATTTCAACTTGTCATCAACCCGGATTTCTTCCAAAGGCACATGCAATGCCGGGTCCGCCAAACACATCCTCAAATTTGACACATGAAATACGTTATGAACGCCACTTAGCTCTTGAGGGAGTTCCAATCGATAAGCTACTAAACCGACATGTTCCAAGATCTTGAATGGGCCAATGTACCTTGGATCCAACTTCCCACGTTTCACAAAATGGACCACACCTTTCCATGGAGACACTTTCAAAAGCACAAAATCATCAACCTCAAATTCCAAAGGCCTACGCCTAACATTGGCATAGTTCTTTTGACGTTCACGCGCCACTTTCAATTTCTCATGAATTTGAGAGATCACCTTTGTCGTTTCAACAACAATCTCGGGCCCGATGAGTTGGCTTTCACCAATCTCCGCCCATGCCAACGGTGACCTACACTTCCTACCATACAAAGCTCTAAAGGGCGCCATTTGAATACTCGCATGGTAGCTATTATTATAAGAAAATTCTACCAATGGGAGATGCACATCCCAATTGCCACCAAACTCTATGGCACAAGCTCTTAACATATCCTCAAGGGTTTGAATCGTCCTTTCACTTTGACCATCGGTTTGAGGATGAAAAGCCGTACTCATATCAAGTTGAGTACCCATGGCCTTTTGAAACGCCTTCCAAAACTTAGAAGTAAACCGGGTGTCTCTATCGGAAATGATGGAGATTGGCACTCCATGCTTGGACACTACCTCTTTGATATACAAACGGGCCATAGTATCAAATTTGTCGTTCTCCCGGATGGCTAAGAAATGAGCCGACTTAGTCAACCGGTCGACAATCACCCAAATAGTGTCATGGCCACTACTTGTCCTTGGTAACTTCGTGATGAAGTCCATAGCAATTCTTTCCCACTTCCACTCCGGTGTTACCGGTTGAACTAGTAAACCGGGTGGTTTCTTGTGATCGGCCTTCACTTGCAAACAAGTAAAGCACTCACTAACGTATTTGGCTATATCCTTCTTCATACCGGGCCACCAATATAGATCTCTCATGTCAAAATACATCTTGTCGGATCCGGGATGAACCGAATAAACCGACTTATGAGCTTCATTCATCAATTTCTCCCGAAGCCCACCAAGTTTAGGAATCCATAATCGTTCCACAAAATACAAACTGTAATCGTCTTTTCGGTCAAATTGTTCTTCCAAGCCATGAAGTTCTTCATTAATAAAGTTCACCGGCAAGGTTGCAATCCCTTGAGCCTCAATAATAGAATCTCTAACACTTCGTTGCACGGTAAGACTCATAGCCCTATACCGTCTCGGCTTCACACGTTCCTTCCTACCCAAAGCATCCGCAACAACATTCGCCTTACCGGGATGGTAGCGAATTTCACAATCATAATCACTAAACAACTCCAACCATCTCTGTTGCCTCATATTAAGTTCACTTTGATCAAAAATATGTTGAAGACTTTTGTGATCGGTATAGATCACACTTTTTGTGCCATAAAGATAATGTCTCCAACACTTCAAAGCAAAGACCACCGCTCCCAATTCTAAGTCGTGAGTCGGGTAATTCCTCTCATGAATCTTCAATTGCCTAGATGCATAGGCAATGACCTTGCCCTTTTGCATTAAGACACAACCCAACCCTTGACCGGAAGCATCACAATAAACCACAAAATCATCCGGTCCTTCCGGTAAGCTCAAAATCGGTGCATTACACAACTTGTCTTTGAGCACTTGGAAAGCTTGCCCTTGTTTCTCACCCATCAATTGAGTGAGGGGTAAAGAAATTGTAACATCCGTGAGTTTTGACCATTTGACTTTACGTGCAATTTGACTAACAATTTAAGTTAATGAAATATTTGGGTCGTTTTGTGATTAAATGACAATGTGGTATGTTCGTCGGGTCGAAATTATGTTTTAATCGGTGTTTAAATGCCTAACGTTTTGTAATTTGGTTTGGGAAGAGAAACGGGTCGACCCGTGGGTGATCCACAACCCACCAGCCCCCCTTGACCCATTTCCCTCCCCTTATCTCTCCCTTTCACCACACATTCTATCTCTTCTCTTTTTTCTTCTTTCTCTTTTTCTCTCTAAGCTAAAAGCAAGAACACCCTTCTCATTTCTTTATTTCTCGAACATCATTTGGTGTTTTGGCTTGGGTCTAACTCGAGAATCATCATCGTCTTCATCTCATTATCGTCTAAGCAAAGGATTTCATTTCTTAGTTCAAGGTTTTACCCATTTTGACCCAATTCGGGTTCTAGCTCAAGAAAGAAGCTTTGGTAAGTCTAATTCATCCCATTTACTTCTATTTATGTTAGTTTACTCGTTTCTAGTCATCTCGTACATTTACAAGTTCTAAATCACCTTAAAATGGATTTCGGGTCAAATTAGGGTTTTGGATTAGGGTTGATGATTTGGTTGTTTTGATGATGTTATGGATGGAAATATGGGTTTGGGCAAGTGTATTTAGGTGTTTGAAGGTCAAATGTAACATCAAAATGAGTCCTTTAATCTTGCAATGCGATTTAGGGTTTTGGGTTCTTGTTTTTCTGCATAAAATGTTCCTGGTCGATTTGCTGCCCAGTAGGGGGCGTAACCTACGGCCCTGTGGGGCGTAAGTTACGCCAGTTAACTTTTCTTTGGGCGTACCTTACGCCAAATGTGGGCGTACCTTACGGTGCTCTCCATTTTCATTACGCCAAATTGCTTCTGTTTACGCCCCCTTTCACTTGAACTTTGTATGGGCGTAAGTTACGGCCCATAGGGGCGTAGCTTACACCAGTTGTAATTTTCTGATTTTCTTGTTTGACCTAGTTGACTTCCAGAACCCTAATAACGTATCGGGCTTCGATCTAAATCACTTCTTAACTTATTTAACAATGATTAAGAGTCTTAGAAGTCACCTAATGTCGAGAACCACTTTGGGAACCTAATTAGGGTTTTGCCGAGTATTTGAAAACTACGTATATGCGTTTATGTATGTTGATGTGAATGTATATGATCGATATTTAGGTGGTGAACGTGAAGTGAACATCGAGCGACTGTAACTCAACTTTGTATCAAACTTAACTTCTTTGTCGATCAGGTGAGTTTCGTAGCTCCCTACTCAATAGAGATTCGGGCTGAAAAGTGTACATATACGTGTTGTTTGTTTGTTGGTTGACTTGATTGTCTGTCTAGTTAATTTCTGATTGATTGTAGTTTGGTAGACAGTTTTGATTGATCGTGTGATGGTTTACGAAGGTGTTTATGATATTGTAACTCTTTAGGATAGAAGTACATACATGGAGGTCGGCTTTACTTTCAAAGGGTTTTAGGTGTGGTGGGAAGGCTACGGATGACCCTATACATAAGCATCTAGAACTTGATGAAAGTAAAATCCTCCGAAGTGTATATACGCGTTGTTTAGAGTAAATGATGGACTTGGGAATACGTTGGGAATAGACATGAATGCCCTGATATACTTGACTTGCGTGATACGCACTTATTCATACTTTTATCGTTGTATTGATGAATTTATGAATTGATGGTCGTCGATTGAATGATTGACTGAATGATTGAACGATGAGTTGTTGGACACGTCTGATTGATTTTCGTAAAGGGTCGTGATATGTTTATATTACTATTATTATTTTTATTATTATTACTGTTAGGATAGACGTGCATACATGGAAGTCGGTTATGCCTTCCAAGGGTTTTAGATGTGGTGGGAAGGCTACGGATGACCCTATACATAAGCATCTAGAACTTGATGAAAGTAAAATCCTCCGAAGTGTATATACGCGTTGTTTAGAGTAAATGATGGACTTGGGAATACGTTGGGAATAGACATGAATGCCCTGATATACTTGACTTGCGTGATACGCACTTATTCATACTTTTATCGTTGTATTGATGAATTTATGAATTGATGGTCGTCGATTGAATGATTGACTGAATGATTGAACGATGAGTTGTTGGACACGTCTGATTGATTTTCGTAAAGGGTCGTGATATGTTTATATTACTATTATTATTTTTATTATTATTACTGTTAGGATAGACGTGCATACATGGAAGTCGGTTATGCCTTCCAAGGGTTTTAGATGTGGTGGGAAGGCTGCGGGTGACCCTATACATAAGCATCTAGAACTTGATGAAAGTAAAATCCTCCGAAGTGTATATACGCGTTGTTTAGAGTAAATGATGGACTTGGGAATACGTTGGGAATAGACATGAATGCCCTGATATACTTGACTTGCGTGATACGCACTTATTCATACTTTTATCGTTGTATTGATGAATTTATGAATTGATGGTCGTCGATTGAATGATTGACTGAATGATTGAACGATGAGTTGTTGGACACGTCTGATTGATTTTCGTAAAGGGTCGTGATATGTTTATATTACTATTATTATTTTTATTATTATTACTGTTAGGATAGACGTGCATACATGGAAGTCGGTTATGCCTTCCAAGGGTTTTAGATGTGGTGGGAAGGCTGCGGGTGACCCTATACATAAGCATCTAGAACTTGATGAAAGTAAAATCCTCCGAAGTGTATATACGCGTTGTTTAGAGTAAATGATGGACTTGGGAATACGTTGGGAATAGACATGAATGCCCTGATATACTTGACTTGCGTGATACGCACTTATTCATACTTTTATCGTTGTATTGATGAATTTATGAATTGATGGTCGTCGATTGAATGATTGACTGAATGATTGAACGATGAGTTGTTGGACACGTCTGATTGATTTTCGTAAAGGGTCGTGATATGTTTATATTACTATTATTATTTTTATTATTATTACTGTTAGGATAGACGTGCATACATGGAAGTCGGTTATGCCTTCCAAGGGTTTTAGATGTGGTGGGAAGGCTGCGGGTGAACCCTAGAAAGTGTATTGTGAGTTCGTAGTTAAGACCACTTATGTGATGGCTTGAATTTAATGTGATGAATGTGGAATGAGTACAATGTGGTTAATGTGTGCATTGACTGAATTTGATTGTCGTTGATGTGGATTGTTACTATTGATTGGTGCTAGTTGGATGCTTTAGAGCAAAATGAAGTTATGGTATTAACTTAGTATAATATTGTGGCAACCCTAAAAGAACCCGATCAACTCTTTTATGGTCGCTCAACATTATAACAAGTTAATGACATCATGGATTGCGCATGCATGACTTAGAGTATAATAAGGAACCGATATGCTTAATGGAAGTTGATTGGGTGGAGGGTTAGCCATTGGTACACCCTGTATACATACCCGGTCAATAACTAGAAAGCATATCGAATTCGGATTATACCTTGAATCATTCGTGTTAGTTGCTTGGCTTAGTGTATAATAGGAACCGATATGCTTAATGGAAGTTGATTGGGTGGAGGGTTAGCCATTGGTACACCCTGTATACATATCTGGTCAATAACTAGAGAGCATATCGAATTCAGATTATACTTAACCCATTTGTGTTAATTGTTTGATTTTATGATGTATTGAGCATGATTACTTGAGTTAATAATGAACAATTGTAATGAAATTGACATGATAATATGCTAAGTAACAATCTCATAGGATTTTAGCACTCTTGCCTTAGCTTAATGATATGAAATGAGTATGTGGTATCGGTATGAGAGCATTGACTACTTGTGTGACTAACATGTGAGCATTTGAGACTAACTCTCGGGTCAACGTGTCACTTGCTTTATAGAAATGGTGAGACCAAAGAGAGCCGGAACGAACTATAGGGCTGAACCGGAAGAACCTCAACCGGAAGCTCAACCGGAGGTACAAGGAGGTAGAGGTAGGGGCCGTGGTAGAGGTCGTGGTAGAGACCAAGGAAGGGGTCGTGGTGAAGCTCCTGAGCCAAACATGGCTGAGGTGATCGCTCAAACGATCGCCAATATCATGCCAACCATTATTGCTCAAGTCACGGCAAGTCTTGGGCAAAACAATGGGCCTCAAAACAATGAAGCCCCAGGAAATATGAATAATGAAAATGCTCAACCTCAGGCCGTGGAAAACGAAGAAGAGAACCAGTGAGAATTGATAACCGCATGCCCATGTATAATCAATACGGGGGATACCGACAGGGATGTATATTTAAGGACTTCAAAAGCTGTGGGGCACCGGAGTTTAATGGAAGAGGTGGTCCCACTGAGTGTATAAGGTGGTTTGAGGAGATCGAGGCAGTGATTGAAAGAAGTCATTGCACGTATGACGACCGGATTTCTTATGCATCCGGCATGTTTAAAAATGACGCCTTGAGTTGGTGGAACCAGGAGATAACTTTTGTCACACCCCGTTGTAGCGGAAATACAGGGTTAACAAGTAATTGCGTACTAATCAGAAGGTAAATAGAGATTACATCCATAAATCCAAATACAAGTTTATTACAAGTATAATCGTTCGGAAGTGGACCCCAATACACGGATACAAACTATCCTCAATTGGAAATGGGCCCACTAATTACAAATATAACATATGGACAGCTAAGTACAATTAGGACTAAATAAAGCTATAGTCCTCAGAGGTCTGACGCTAATTGTACGTCCAATGTTCAAAAGATGGCTTCAAATGCCATATACGCTTCCAAATACTTACTGTTGGTTCCCTGAAAAGCATGAAATTTGAGAGGATCAACTATCGAAATAGTTGGTGAGTTTACAGTATGTTTGACCAAATGTTTATTCGTCATTGATACAACACAATGACTTATAGTTATAAAAGACCAGACAGTTAGAATACAACATCTAACAATACTTTTATTTCAAAAACAGTCGGTATATCTAGATCCGACCTTTTATACAAGACTGTCAGTATATCTAGATCTGACAACTCTTATATCACAATTTATAACAAGATAGTCAGTATATCAAATCTGACTCATCTCTTTTATTTCATAACAAGACTGCCAGTATATCTAGATCTGGACACGTCATATATCAACATTTAAAATAAGATAGTAGGTATATCAAATCCAAACTCATCTTATATCACGTCAATCAGTATATCTAGATCTGATGACAGCATATGATTCAATGTTCAATATTATTTGACTCAAGTTCGTCTTTTTATACTAAATTGGATGGAAAGTCAAATGTTCCAGCAAGATACCACTGCGCCGCAGTCAGCCAAAAATAATATTTTTCCGAGGATTTACACTGCGCCGCAGTGAGCCAGAACATGCTCACTGCGCCGCAGTCAGCCAAAAATAATTTTTTCCGAGATTTACACTGCGCCGCAGTCAGCCAAAAATAATATTTTTCCGAGGATTTACACTGCGCCGCAGTGAGCCAGAACATGCTCACTGCGCCGCAGTCAGCCAAAAATAATATTTTTCCGAGGATTTACACTGCGCCGCAGTGAGCCAAAACTTGCTCACTGCGCCGCAGTCAGCCAAAAATAATATTTTTCCGAGGATTTACACTGCGCCGCAGTGAGCCAGAACATGCTCACTGCGCCGCAGTGGCTTAAGTCGACACCAGACCAGAGTCTGGGCACTGCGCCGCAGTGGGCTAAGAACATGCCACTGCGCCGCAGTGCAAGATACCACTGCGCCGCAGTGGGAAAAGTTTCACCCCACTGCGCCGCAGTCAGCCAAAAATAATATTTTTCCGAGGATTTACACTGCGCCGCAGTGAGCCAGAACATGCTCACTGCGCCGCAGTGAGCCAGAACATGCTCACTGCGCCGCAGTGGCTTAAGTCGACACCAGACCAGAGTCTGGGCACTGCGCCGCAGTGGGGCTAACCCATGCCACTGCGCCGCAGTGGCCAAAATGATCCAGGACCAGTATGAAAGCACTGCGCCGCAGTGAGCCAGAACATGCTCACTGCGCCGCAGTGGCTTAAGTCGACACCAGACCAGAGTCTGGGCACTGCGCCGCAGTGGGAAAAGTTTCACCCCACTGCGCCGCAGTCAGCCAAAAATAATATTTTTCCGAGGATTTACACTGCGCCGCAGTGAGCCAGAAATTTTTTTCCAGGATTTCACTGCGCCGCAGTCAGCCAAAATTTCCGGATTTCACTGCGCCGCAGTCAGCCAAAAATAATATTTTTCCGAGGATTTACACTGCGCCGCAGTCAGCCAAAAGTAATATTTTCCGAGGATTTACACTGCGCCGCAGTGAGCCAGAAATTCCAGGATTACACTGCGCCGCAGTGGAAGTCCCAGACCACTCACTGCGCCGCAGTCAGCCAAAAATAATATTTTTCCGAGGATTTACACTGCGCCGCAGTCAGCCAAAAATAATATTTTTCCGAGGATTTACACTGCGCCGCAGTGAGCCAGAACATGCTCACTGCGCCGCAGTGGGAAAAGTTTCACCCCACTGCGCCGCAGTCAGCCAAAAATAATATTTTTCCGAGGATTTACACTGCGCCGCAGTGGCCCATCGCCAAGCTCACTGCGCCGCAGTCAGCCAAAAATAATATTTTTCCGAGGATTTACACTGCGCCGCAGTGAGCCAGAACATGCTCACTGCGCCGCAGTGGCTTAAGTCGACACCAGACCAGAGTCTGGGCACTGCGCCGCAGTGGGAAAATTTTCACCCCACTGCGCCGCAGTCAGCCAAAAATAATATTTTTCCGAGGATTTACACTGCGCCGCAGTCAGCCAGAAAGTTTCGGATTTCACTGCGCCGCAGTCAGCCAAAAATAATATTTTTCCGAGGATTTACACTGCGCCGCAGTCAGCCAAAATAATTTTTCCGAGGATTTACACTGCGCCGCAGTGAGCCAGAAATCCATTCACTGCGCCGCAGTGGCTTAAGTCGACACCAGACCAGAGTCTGGGCACTGCGCCGCAGAGGGCTAGAACATGCCACTGCGCCGCAGTGGCGAAAAGTTTCACCCCACTGCGCCGCAGTCAGCCAAAATAATTTTTTCCGAGGTTTACACTGCGCCGCAGTCAGCCAAAAATAATATTTTTCCGAGGATTTACACTGCGCCGCAGTGAGCCAGAACATGCTCACTGCGCCGCAGTCAGCCAAAAATAATATTTTTCCGAGGATTTACACTGCGCCGCAGTCAGCCAAAATTTCCGTTTCACTGCGCCGCAGTCAGCCAAAAGTAATATTTTCCGAGGATTTACACTGCGCCGCAGTGAGCCAGAAATTCCTTCACTGCGCCGCAGTCAGCCAAAAATAATATTTTTCCGAGGATTTACACTGCGCCGCAGTGAGCCAGAACATGCTCACTGCGCCGCAGTGGCTTAAGTCGACACCAGACCAGAGTCTGGGCACTGCGCCGCAGTGGGGCTAACCCATGCCACTGCGCCGCAGTGGCCAGGTTCTGCAGCCAGCACCAGCAGCTCCCAGTGCAGAAAAAGCCCAAATCGTTTTTCGACACCATTTCTTTCATTATAACAAGTTTCCACAAGTGCAATAGACCTGGAAACATTACATTTCGCCAACCATTTCGCCATTTCAATCATTTTGACATTAAAACCAAATTCTAAGCCAAAATATCCATTTTATCATCCAAAACCCTAATTTCATATCAAATTTAAAGGCTTCCAATTCCATAATCAAAACTGAAAACAACCCTTAATTGAATTTAAACCAAATCAAAAGATTGAATAAAAGTTAACTTACCAAAAATGGTGTTCTTGAGAAATTTGATGAAGATGATGAAGATTATGATGATGTTAAAGCTTGATTATCCACTAAAATGATAACCCCTTTGATTTCTCTTAAGATTTCTTCTTGCAAAATTGATTCAGAGTATAAAAGATATTTGTGTGTGTGTGTTCAGTGTGTGTGTGGGTGTGTTTTGTCAGGAATTTTTAAGAAAAGGGTGATGGGGGGGTTTGTTGTTTCCCTCCCAGCCTTTAAAACCAATTTAAGCCCATGTGGCTTCTTTCTGATATTTTTAATACCCTTAATTTGGTAAAATGCTTACGATTAATTACCGTTTGACCTAAAAGTCAAAATATAAGGTAAAGGTATTTTCCCCCGTCTTATTTTAGTTAAGACAAGAAATTAAAATTAAATAAACTAAACTTTTAGAAATATTAGGTTTTGACAGTCTAACAACTGTGTTCAATTATAACATTTAAATCTTTATTTAACATTATTTTCAGACTCGGCATTCGTCTAAATAGCTAATAGTCTACGTCATAAGGATACGTCTAATTGAACCATATCAAATGTTCAATTAACTAAAAATTTCCACGTCATAATCTCTAAATTAGACGAAATTATAAATAATGATCGATATTAGGACTAACCCGATGTTAATTAATCACGAGTTGTCACAGCATCCCCGACTTCTAAGGATTTCGTCCCGAAATCAAGTCTTGCTTAGTAAAAAGATGGGGATACTTATTCCTCATATAATCCTCACGTTCCCAAGTCAAGTCTGGTCCGTGCTTTGAGTTCCAACGAACTTTGACCAACTTGATACGACTTCGTCTAAGCTGTTTGAGCTGTTGGTCTAAAATTTCAACAGGCTCCTCTATAAATTGGAGAGAGTCATTAACTTGCAACTCTTCCACAGGTACAACCAATGTTTCATCAGTTAAACATTTCTTAAGATTTGATATATGAAATGTGGGATGAACATGTTCCAGCTCTTGGGGTAAATTGAGCTTATAAGCCACGGAACCAATCCTTTGAACTATTTCAAAGGGTCCGATATAACGAGGACTAAGTTTTCCTCTCACGCCAAAGCGTGCAGTGCCCTTCCAAGGTGACACTTTCAACATAACTTTATCACCCACTTGAAACTCAAGGGGTTTCCTTCTACGATCTGCATAGCTCTTCTGGCGATCCTGAGCCGCCTTCAGCCGTGCCTTAATTTCAACAATCTGGTCAGTAGTCTTCTGAACCAACCCATACTTGTACAAACGACGCTCACCAGCATCTAGCCAACAAACAGGCGATCTACATTTTCGTCCGTACAAAGCCTCAAAAGGCGCACATTTAATGCTTGCGTGATAGCTGTTATTATATGAAAACTCAGCTAACGGCAAAAAGGTATCCCAACTACCTTTAAAATCAATTACACATGCCCGAAGCATGTCTTCTAACGTCTGAATGGTACGCTCACTTTGCCCGTCCGTCTGTGGATGGTAAGCCGTACTCAAATTCAACTGAGTGCCTAAGGCGTCTTGAAAATATCTCCAAGATTGTGAAGTAAAACGACCATCACGATCCGAGATAATAGACACAGGAACGCCATGAAGTGACACGATCTTCTCAATATACAACTGAGACAATTTCTTTATTTTCCAATTCTCCCGTATGGGAATGAAGTGTGCAGACTTCGTCAATCGGTCAACAATGACCCAAATAGTATCGTAACCCTTCAAGGTTCGAGGCAACTTTGTAATGAAGTCCATAGTAATCTGTTCCCATTTCCAGTCAGGAATTTGGGGTTGCTGGAGCAATCCAGAAGGCTTCTGGTGCTCTGCCTTAACCATTGAACAATTTAAACACTTTGAAACATACGTGGCGATATCTCTTTTCATACCAGGCCACCAGTAAAAATCCTTTAATCCGTGGTACATTTTGTCAGCACCAGGATGGATTGAGTACTTAGATCGATGACTCTCGTTCATTAAGAGTTCTCTAAGTCCATTATACTTAGGAATCCACACTCTGCCCTTGACATGTCTGATCCCATCGCCATCCAATTCAAATAACCGTTCGGCATTCCATAATGCTTCCTTCTCAATACGCCCTGGTTGCAAGGCCTCATTCTGATCATCCAACACTCTATCCCTTAATGATGAGCCAAGGTAAGAACTTGCTCTTGTTATCACAGATAGTGAAATTCTATCTTTTCGACTTAACGCGTCGGCAACGACATTTGCTTTACCGGGATGATACTTGAGTTCACAATCATAATCACTGAGTAATTCTACCCATCTTCTTTGTCGCATATTCAGCATTTTCTGATCGAAGATATGCTGAAGGCTTTTGTGATCTGTGAATACCGTACACTTTGTACCGTACAAATAGTGCCTCCAAATCTTTAAAGCAAAAACAACCGCTCCGAGTTCAAGATCGTGGGTTGTGTAATTCTTTTCGTGGATCTTGAGCTGTCTAGAGGCGTAAGCAATGACTTTACCTTCCTGCATAAGCACACATCCCATGCCTTGATGTGATGCGTCACAGTATACCACGAAATTTTCAACTCCATTTGGTAATGCTAAAATAGGAGCATTACAGAGCTTGTCTTTCAATGTTTGAAATGCTTCTTCCTGGGCATCCTGCCAAATAAATTCCTTGGTCTTTTGAGTTAACAACGTCAAAGGTTGAGCAACCTTTGAGAAGTTCTCAATAAATCTCCTATAATATCCAGCCAGCCCAAGAAATTTACGGATTTCTGTCGGAGTCTTAGGGGCTTCCCACTTCTTTATTGCTTCAATCTTAGATGGATCTACGTGGATCCCATCCCTGTTCACTACATGACCCAAGAAGTGTACTTCCTTAATCCAGAATTCACATTTTGAGAATTTCGCGTACAACTTCTGATCCTTGAGGAGTTGCAGAATTGTTCTCAGATGACCTTCATGTTCGTCTTTATTCCTTGAGTATATCAGTATGTCGTCAATAAATACAATGACAAACTTGTCAAGATACGGTCGACATACTCGATTCATTAGGTCCATAAACACAGCAGGTGCATTGGTTAAGCCAAATGGCATAACCAAAAACTCATAATGCCCATAACGAGTTCTGAAAGCTGTTTTCGGAACGTCTGTCTCTCTGACTCTGAGTTGATGATACCCAGACCTGAGATCAATCTTAGAAAAGTGTGATGCACCTTCCAATTGGTCAAACAAGTCGTCAATACGAGGTAAAGGGTACCTGTTCTTGACAGTCAACTTGTTCAATTCTCTGTAATCAATACACATCCGCATCGAGCCGTCTTTCTTCTTCACAAATAGGATTGGAGCTCCCCAAGGTGATGAACTTGGACGAATTAGTCCTTTAGCTAACAACTCTTGAAGTTGTTCGGACAATTCTTGCATTTCTGATGGCGCAAGACGATAGGGTGCCTTGGCCACGGGTGCAGCTCCAGGAATCAACTCTATTCCAAACTCTACTGGTCTGTGAGGTGGAAGTCCCGTCAAATCTTCAGGAAACACTTCCGGAAAATCTCTAACTATAGGAATATCTTTCATTTCTTTAACCTCTGGTTTCCTTTCTACTACAAATGCTAAGAAGGCAGGGTGTTCTTTTTGTAAATATTTATTGGCCTTTATTGCCGATACTAAGATTAATTTCTTTCCTGCCTTATCTCCTTGCACTTCTAGGGTTTCGTTATTCTGTAGAGGTATTCTAACAATTTTCTCATGACAACTTATATTAGCTCTAACCTTGGACAACCAGTCCATACCAATAATCACATCAAAACTGCTTAAATCTATGGGGATTAGGTCAATTTTAAAAGTTTTACCGGCTAATACCAAACTACAATCCACTAAATGATCTCTAGCAATATATTTTTGACCGTTTGCATATTCGACAACATAAGTATCTTTCATGGGGGTAGCTACTATACCAAAACGTGACTTAAATTCTAAGGATATGAAACTTTTATCAGCACCGGAGTCGAATAATATAAAAACATAATGATTATTGAGTATGAATGTACCTATCACAACGTTGGGATCACGTCGTGCATCAGCAGCATCCAAAGCAAAAACTCGGCCTCTACCTCGGCCTCCTTGATTTCTAGCTTGGTTGTTCCCCACATTGTTCCTTACTGGAACTATAGCATTATTGTTCGGGGCTTGATTAAGTCGTGGACAAGCGGGTCGCATATGATTCTCGCTTCCACACTCGTAGCACTGATTTGGTATCTTTTCCCTACAGAACTTTGCCTGATGTCCCGTTCTTTTACAACGGTAGCAAGTAGGACAATTTCCTATATGACGCATGCCACACTTGTTACATCTTCCGTCTGTGCCCAGGTTTCTATTAATATTCTGGGGGACCACCGCAAAGTTTCTGGCAGCTTTAAACCTCTTGCCATTCCCACCATTTCCAAAACCACTACCAGAGGCTTGATCATTCCTTCTCTTGACCACTTCATTTCCAACAGAAGAACCAGCGGTTCTTTTCAAATCTATCACCATCCGATTTGTCGCACTAACTGCCGCCTGTAAAGTCATGGGGTTAAAAGCGGCCACTAATCTTCGGATGTCAGGTGACAATCCATAGCAGTACCTTTCCACTAACTTCTCCTCCGTATCCACCATACGAGGAACTAGCCTTGTCAGCTCATGAAAACGAGTAGTGTATTTCTCGTTATCTAATCCAACCATAGCATGGTTCCAAAATTCGTTTTCCATCCTCTGTACTTCCTCCCTAGGACAGTACTTTTCCATTAGCATCCTTTTGAAGTTCATCCAAGGTATGCTATATGCCGGCTCTCGGCCACGAGTCCTAATCTGCTCGTTCCACCACGACAGTGCGTGCTTTTGAAATTGAGCGGAAGCATATTCCACTTTGTGCTCTTCGGCACAACGGCTGATATGGAGCACTGCCTCAATGCTTTCCAGCCAGTTGATTAGACCTACCGGACCTTCGGTACCATTAAATTCTTTCGGTTTACAATAGGTGAAGGTCTTGTAGTCAGTCCCGTGCAGATGCACTCGAGGAATAACTTGTTCAGCAGTAGGTTCGGCATTGTTACTATTATCAGTAGGATGATTATTATTGGCGTTCATGCTCGCCGTGATCTGAGCAACTAAAGTAGGCATAGCAGCCAACAACTGTTGTGTCACAAACGCTGCCATATTATTTTCCCCGTCAGCACGTGGGGTAGATCCAAGACCAGTGTTCCTATTTGCAGTAGCAATTTCTGGTTCTTGCTGGTTCACAGGTTCTTCCTGTTCAGTTGGATTGGGTTGAGGAGTTGATCTAGTAACTCTCTTGGGAGCAGCCTTCTTCTGGACCTTGCCTCTTGTCTTGGGAGCCATAAGTCTAAGACATGAACAAAAATGTCATTTAGAGATTTCCTCGTAGGAACAACAAAGAGTGTAGCTTTTCAAGATGTTTTAGATATAAGAGGATGCCAAACACAAGTCACAATTTATCGACTTACTTGAACTCATGAACTAAACAAGAAAAGAAATATAGAACACTATACTTCTAGAATTGAAATGAGCAAGTGACGTAGTTTTGAACAAGTAAGTAAGCCAAAGAACTATCATATTTCATTTATACTAAAAACTTTTTACATAATCTGACTTTCCAAAATCTTGTGGGAAAACTACATCCACGATGATATATTACACAGTCAGAATAATTACTATCTGACGTACGTGGGAAATACATCCACCAAAAAGATTACAACTCAAATACAGATGTATGAGTTGTCAATTGTTCTAAGGCTTACAATACGTTACTACTACAACTATTAATTACATCCTGAAAAGAACTACAACAAGCAAGGCCACCACCAAGACCACTACAACTATTAATTACATCCTGAAAAGAACTACAACAAGCAAGGCCACCACCAAGACCACTACAACTGATAGTATCCAGACCATTCTATCAATAGTTTCTCTCCCTTCCCTAGCCACAGTCATAGCCTCAGCCGCCTGCTGATAAGCTCCAGTCAACTCCTGAGCTTGATTTTCCATCCTCTTTCTGGTGCAGATGAGGGAATTGTTCATCCTCGACAGCTGCCGGCGATAATATTCCATCCTATCAGCTGCAGATGCAACTGGCATAACAGCAGGTGGATTGTAAACAGGCACTCTTGAGGGACCCGCAGCATACGGATCTCCCTGAAAGAATGAAAGACCAAATCCACAGTTGCCCTGATCTGGTGCAGAAGGACCAGGAGCATAGGGGTCTCTAGGAGCATAAGGCAAATGAGCTCCCTCGGTAGTTCTCCTCTGATATGGAGATACCGGTGTTACAGAAGATTGAACATGGATAGACACATGTTCGCCTCCAGATTCACTGGAAGATGAAACAAGGTTAATAGGGCGTGATTCATTGCCCGATTCCTCCATTGGTTCCTCTTCATAAGAGTCAGGAACATATGGAAAGGAGTTTTCCAAGGCAGGAACTGGAGGTGTACGAGGTACAACAGCATTAGAGCTTACTCCGTCCGACATGACTAGTCTGAAAAGATAGTCAAAATAATCCATAAGTCTACTGGATAAGACAGCACGAATCAAATGAAGGTGACAGTACGCAACATTGAGGTTTAAAGAAATCTTTGTCTAGATTACACACATTCGGTTTGGGTTTCTATTACCAACATATTTAAAATGCTTATATATAGGGTCACCCGCAGCCTTCCCACCACATTTAAATATGTTGTCAATATAATCCAAACTATCACGTATATAAACCTTATGCATACACATACGAGTCGAGTTTCTATTCCTAACATGCCTTAAATGCTTATGTATAGGGTCACCCGCAGCCTTCCCACCACATTTAAATATGTTGTCAATATAATCCAAACTATCACGTATATAAACCTTATGCATACACATACGAGTCGAGTTTCTATTCCTAACATGCCTTAAATGCTTATGTATAGGGTCACCCGCAGCCTTCCCACCACATTTAAATATGTTGTCAATATAATCCAAACTATCACGTATATAAACCTTATGCATACACATACGAGTCGAGTTTCTATTCCTAACATGCCTTAAATGCTTATGTATAGGGTCACCCGCAGCCTTCCCACCACATTTAAATATGTTGTCAATATAATCCAAACTATCACGTATATAAACCTTATGCATACACATACGAGTCGAGTTTCTATTCCTAACATGCCTTAAATGCTTATGTATAGGGTCACCCGCAGCCTTCCCACCACATTTAAATATGTTGTCAATATAATCCAAACTATCACGTATATAAACCTTATGCATACACATACGAGTCGAGTTTCTATTCCTAACATGCCTTAAATGCTTATGTATAGGGTCACCCGCAGCCTTCCCACCACATTTAAATATGTTGTCAATATAATCCAAACTATCACGTATATAAACCTTATGCATACACATACGAGTCGAGTTTCTATTCCTAACATGCCTTAAATGCTTATGTATAGGGTCACCCGCAGCCTTCCCACCACATTTAAATATGTTGTCAATATAATCCAAACTATCACGTATATAAACCTTATGCATACACATACGAGTCGAGTTTCTATTCCTAACATGCCTTAAATGCTTATGTATAGGGTCACCCGCAGCCTTCCCACCACATTTAAATATGTTGTCAATATAATCCAAACTATCACGTATATAAACCTTATGCATACACATACGAGTCGAGTTTCTATTCCTAACATGCCTTAAATGCTTATGTATAGGGTCACCCGCAGCCTTCCCACCACATTTAAATATGTTGTCAATATAATCCAAACTATCACGTATATAAACCTTATGCATACACATACGAGTCGAGTTTCTATTCCTAACATGCCTTAAATGCTTATGTATAGGGTCACCCGCAGCCTTCCCACCACATTTACAGCATGCTGTGAATATAATTCAACTAACACGTATATACACAATTTAAGATATTTATTTCGAGCCTTATACTATTTTACATAATCGGGACGTAGTTGATCGGGTTAGGTCTAATTATTGACAAATAGCATAACTCTCGAGATAGGTATCCTAAACCTTAATGACTTAGATTTCCTATATGAAGCGACCATGGCTATAGATTGAGTTATTCACGAGGAATAACTCCGTATTCACTATAACCTTGTCTCTGATACCAATTTTTGTCACACCCCGTTGTAGCGGAAATACAGGGTTAACAAGTAATTGCGTACTAATCAGAAGGTAAATAGAGATTACATCCATAAATCCAAATACAAGTTTATTACAAGTATAATCGTTCGGAAGTGGACCCCAATACACGGATACAAACTATCCTCAATTGGAAATGGGCCCACTAATTACAAATATAACATATGGACAGCTAAGTACAATTAGGACTAAATAAAGCTATAGTCCTCAGAGGTCTGACGCTAATTGTACGTCCAATGTTCAAAAGATGGCTTCAAATGCCATATACGCTTCCAAATACTTACTGTTGGTTCCCTGAAAAGCATGAAATTTGAGAGGATCAACTATCGAAATAGTTGGTGAGTTTACAGTATGTTTGACCAAATGTTTATTCGTCATTGATACAACACAATGACTTATAGTTATAAAAGACCAGACAGTTAGAATACAACATCTAACAATACTTTTATTTCAAAAACAGTCGGTATATCTAGATCCGACCTTTTATACAAGACTGTCAGTATATCTAGATCTGACAACTCTTATATCACAATTTATAACAAGATAGTCAGTATATCAAATCTGACTCATCTCTTTTATTTCATAACAAGACTGCCAGTATATCTAGATCTGGACACGTCATATATCAACATTTAAAATAAGATAGTAGGTATATCAAATCCAAACTCATCTTATATCACGTCAATCAGTATATCTAGATCTGATGACAGCATATGACAGTCAATATGCCTCGCACAGGTTTCCGTTCTAAATGGGTGCGGACCGTAGCCAAGACAGTCGAGATATCTAGATCCGACAATACAACCAATAGGGGAAACATTTTAGTTTGTCAAACACAAGAAACCATTTAATCCGCCATCACACGGCAATTCAACGTCATTTCATTCAACATTTAATAAATGACACGTATACACATTTTCGACAGCCCAACATGGCAAATTTAAGTCAAATGATTTAAGCATCCATATCACATGGCATACACAAAAACAATCATTTATTTAATAAATAGTGTATACAACAGTACATGCTTTTCAGGCCCAAAGTAAAAGGAAAAGGGCGCCATAAACTCACCTTAGCGATCTAAATGCTAAAAGGTATAAAGTAGCTCGAGAAGATCCACAGTCAATTCTCCTGGTTATCCAAAACCTATGATATCATTACCAATAATGAGGATCAAATCCCTTGACGACGGGTATCCTACGTACAACTACTTAGCTATAGACCCTAGAATGCCATAACCGAGAATGTGATTCAATGTTCAATATTATTTGACTCAAGTTCGTCTTTTTATACTAAATTGGATGGAAAGTCAAATGTTCCAGCAAGATCAACATTATTTTCAGACTCGGCATTCGTCTAAATAGCTAATAGTCTACGTCATAAGGATACGTCTAATTGAACCATATCAAATGTTCAATTAACTAAAAATTTCCACGTCATAATCTCTAAATTAGACGAAATTATAAATAATGATCGATATTAGGACTAACCCGATGTTAATTAATCACGAGTTGTCACAACTTTGGGGCGGACTTATAACTTGGAATGGATCGATTTCAAGAACAAAGTGAAGGCAAAGTTTTGTCCTCCCTATGAACTACAAAACTTGACCATTGAGTTTGCTAATCTCAATATGGAGGGAGCCGATTACAAGAGTTATGTTAGACGATTTCAAGAGTTGTCTACCCTCATTCCTCACTTGGTGGATTCTGAGGCTCGGGCCATCGAGAAGTTTGTATTGGGCCTGAATCCTCAAGTCCGATCCTATGTGAATTCCAACATGCCTACTTCTTTGGCCGATGCTGTCAACCGAGCCGGCAGTGTGACTGAAGACTTGTTGAGGAGCGGTGTTTTGAGTAACTCCTTAACAAACAAGAGAAAGGAAGTGGGAGAGTCAAATGGGGTGAAGAAAATGGGAAGGCTTGATCCCAAGAATGCTAACCGGGGAAGAGTGATGGCGGCAGTTGAGCCGGCGAGGAGGCCTTATGTGGGACCTCATCCTTTTTGTAACAAGTGTAACAAGCATCATCCCACTAACACCCAATGTGGGGCTTGCCTCAATTGTAATCGACTTGGGCATTTGGCAAGAGATTGTAGAGCTCCGAGAACGGGTCCAATGAATGTGACTCCTATTCGAGCCGTCCCTCCTCAAGGTAATCAACAAAGAGGCGAGTGTTTTGGATGTGGTAGTCGTACTCACTACCGTAACAATTGTCCTCAATGGGTTGGACAACAAGTTGAAGTGGCGGTCCACCCGAATCAACTCCAAATTACAGGGCCGAACCAAAACCGTGGCCAACAGGGTCAACAAGTTCAACCTCGTGGCCGAGCTTTTGCGGGAAGTGGCATTGGAGGCCAAAACGATCCAAATGTTGGTTAAGGTACATTCCTCTTAACGGTCATTATGTCATGGCACTATTCGATATTGGAACAGACTATGATCTCGCTTATCCAAACGTTACTCCTTTGAATTCCGTTCGTTCGTGTGTTTTGGAATTATATGTTTTAAAAATAAAAAAAAAAAAAAAAAAAAAAAAAAAAAAAAAAAAAAAAAAAAAAAAAAAAAAAAAAAAAAAAAAAAAAAAAAAAAAAAAAAAAAAAAAAAAAAAAAAAAAAAAAAAAAAAAAAAAAAAAAAAAAAAAAAAAAAAAAAAAAAAAAAAAAAAAAAAAAAAAAAAAAAAAAAAAAAAAAAAAAAAAAAAAAAAAAAAAAAAAAAAAAAAAAAAAAAAAAAAAAAAAAAAAAAAAAAAAAAAAAAAAAAAAAAAAAAAAAAAAAAAAAAAAAAAAAAAAAAAAAAAAAAAAAAAAAAAAAAAAAAAAAAAAAAAAAAAAAAAAAAAAAAAAAAAAAAAAAAAAAAAAAAAAAAAAAAAAAAAAAAAAAAAAAAAAAAAAAAAAAAAAAAAAAAAAAAAAAAAAAAAAAAAAAAAAAAAAAAAAAAAAAAAAAAAAAAAAAAAAAAAAAAAAAAAAAAAAAAAAAAAAAAAAAAAAAAAAAAAAAAAAAAAAAAAAAAAAAAAAAAAAAAAAAAAAAAAAAAAAAAAAAAAAAAAAAAAAAAAAAAAAAAAAAAAAAAAAAAAAAAAAAAAAAAAAAAAAAAAAAAAAAAAAAAAAAAAAAAAAAAAAAAAAAAAAAAAAAAAAAAAAAAAAAAAAAAAAAAAAAAAAAAAAAAAAAAAAAAAAAAAAAAAAAAAAAAAAAAAAAAAAAAAAAAAAAAAAAAAAAAAAAAAAAAAAAAAAAAAAAAAAAAAAAAAAAAAAAAAAAAAAAAAAAAAAAAAAAAAAAAAAAAAAAAAAAAAAAAAAAAAAAAAAAAAAAAAAAAAAAAAAAAAAAAAAAAAAAAAAAAAAAAAAAAAAAAAAAAAAAAAAAAAAAAAAAAAAAAAAAAAAAAAAAAAAAAAAAAAAAAAAAAAAAAAAAAAAAAAAAAAAAAAAAAAAAAAAAAAAAAAAAAAAAAAAAAAAAAAAAAAAAAAAAAAAAAAAAAAAAAAAAAAAAAAAAAAAAAAAAAAAAAAAAAAAAAAAAAAAAAAAAAAAAAAAAAAAAAAAAAAAAAAAAAAAAAAAAAAAAAAAAAAAAAAAAAAAAAAAAAAAAAAAAAAAAAAAAAAAAAAAAAAAAAAAAAAAAAAAAAAAAAAAAAAAAAAAAAAAAAAAAAAAAAAAAAAAAAAAAAAAAAAAAAAAAAAAAAAAAAAAAAAAAAAAAAAAAAAAAAAAAAAAAAAAAAAAAAAAAAAAAAAAAAAAAAAAATAACACACGAATGAAAAAATAAAAAGAAACTATATATATAATAAAAAAAAAACACAAAACTGATAAAAAAAAAAAAAAAAAAAATCTGAAAACTAACGTCGTCTCTGATAATCTTGAGTCTCCCGAGGCCTTTCCGGGTGACTTACCGGGCTTGTCCCATCTCGATAACTTAAATTTCGTATATACTTAACTTCCTAACATCGCGCGCGTAGTCAAAACCCTTATAGACTTCTGAGATATGAATAAGTGTGTAGTGAAAGATCGGGAGAAAGATTTGAAGGAAAACAAATTGTAATGGACTTCGCCATGAAGTCGCCAACGACAAGAAGTGGTCACGATACGACGAAACCGGTAAAATCTGACAACTTGGCACATTAGTATGTAGAAGAAATGGTGTAGGTGCACAGAGATCCGATTCCTATCATTTCAGATAAAGAAAGTCGCTTGACTCTAATTCAGGGAGCCATCCAATGAGCAACGGGTACTCAACCCGACTTGAGACTTGATCACATGTGAAGAGCATGTGCTTATGACCATGGCGGAAATCTTGTGCAATAACGGGAGTTACTTGAGTATTCGAATATCACCAACCGAAGCACTGGGTAGTAGAGGTGTTGCCCTCCACTGGATGAGCCAAGAATCGAAGAAAGCCAATGTAGCGGATCGGGAATAGTAATTGGAATGACAAGAACAATTTCTCAAGCTAAGAGAATGGCCCAACTAGCTCGCATGCTACGAAGGAAGTGGGTCGATGTGTGGTGGAGACCGTTAGAGTTGAGGCCTAAGTACCCACATTTGTTTAACGATTAGTGATTTGTTGAATTTTGGGACGAAATTCTTTTGACGGGGGAATAATGTAACATCCGTGAGTTTTGACCGTTTGACTTTACGTGCAATTTGACTAACAATTTAAGTTAATGAAATATTTGGGTCATTTTGTGATTAAATGACAATGTGGTATGTTCGTCGGGTCGAAATTATGTTTTAATCGGTGTTTAAATGCCTAACGTTTTGTAATTTGGTTTGGGAAGAGAAACGGGTCGACCCGTGGGTGATCCACAACCCACCAGCCCCCCTTGACCCATTTCCCTCCCCTTATCTCTCCCTTTCACCACACATTCTATCTCTTCTCTCTTTTCTTCTTTCTCTTTTTCTCTCTAAGCTAAAAGCAAGAACACCCTTCTCATTTCTTTATTTCTCGAACATCATTTGGTGTTTTGGCTTGGGTCTAACTCGAGAATCATCATCGTCTTCATCTCATTATCGTCTAAGCAAAGGATTTCATTTCTTAGTTCAAGGTTTTACCCATTTTGACCCAATTCGGGTTCTAGCTCGAGAAAGAAGCTTTGGTAAGTCTAATTCATCCCATTTACTTCTATTTATGTTAGTTTACTCGTTTCTAGTCATCTCGTACATTTACAAGTTCTAAATCACCTTAAAATGGATTTCGGGTCAAATTAGGGTTTTGGATTAGGGTTGATGATTTGGTTGTTTTGATGATGTTATGGATGGAAATATGGGTTTGGGCAAGTGTATTTAGGTGTTTGAAGGTCAAATGTAACATCAAAATGAGTCCTTTAATCTTGCAATGCGATTTAGGGTTTTGGGTTCTTGTTTTTCTGCATAAAATGTTCCTGGTCGATTTGCTGCCCAGTAGGGGGCGTAACCTACGGCCCTGTGGGGCGTAAGTTACGCCAGTTAACTTTTATTTGGGCGTACCTTACGCCAAATGTGGGCGTACCTTACGGTGCTCTCCATTTTCATTACGCCAAATTGCTTCTGTTTACGCCCCCTTTCACTTGAACTTTGTATGGGCGTAAGTTACGGCCCATAGGGGCGTAGCTTACGCCAGTTGTAATTTTCTGATTTTCTTGTTTGACCTAGTTGACTTCCAGAACCCTAATAACGTATCGGGCTTCGATCTAAATCACTTCTTAACTTATTTAACAATGATTAAGAGTCTTAGAAGTCACCTAATGTCGAGAACCACTTTGGGAACCTAATTAGGGTTTTGCCGAGTATTTGAAAACTACGTATATGCGTTTATGTATGTTGATGTGAATGTATATGATCGATATTTAGGTGGTGAACGTGAAGTGAACATCGAGCGACTGTAACTCAACTTTGTATCAAACTTAACTTCTTTGCCGATCAGGTGAGTTTCGTAGCTCCCTACTCAATAGAGATTCGGGCTGAAAAGTGTACATATACGTGTTGTTTGTTTGTTGGTTGACTTGATTGTCTGTCTAGTTAATTTCTGATTGATTGTAGTTTGGTAGACAGTTTTGATTGATCGTGTGATGGTTTACGAAGGTGTTTGTGATATTGTAACTCTTTAGGATAGAAGTACATACATGGAGGTCGGCTTTACTTTCAAAGGGTTTTAGGTGTGGTGGGAAGCTGCGGATGACCCTATACATAAGCATCTAGAACTTGATGAAAGTAAAATCCTCCGAAGTGTATATACGCGTTGTTTAGAGTAAATGATGGACTTGGGAATACATTTGGAATAGACATGAATGCCCTGATATACTTGACTTGCGTGATACGCACTTATTCATACTTTTATCGTTGTATTGATGAATTTATGAATTGATGGTCGTCGATTGAATGATTGACTGAATGATTGAACGATGAGTTGTTGGACACGTCTGATTGATTTTCGTAAAGGGTCGTGATATGTTTATATTACTATTATTATTTTTATTATTATTACTGTTAGGATAGACGTGCATACATGGAAGTCGGTTATGCCTTCCAAGGGTTTTAGATGTGGTGGGAAGGCTGCGGGTGACCCTATATATAAGCATCTGGGACTCGAAGAATGTAGAATCCTCCTAAGTGTATGTACGTATAGTTTAATTTGGGATAATGATTGATGGTTGATAATTGTTGAATTTGTGGTTGATATATATACGCGGTTTACACGCAAGCAATCTATATGTATATACGCGGTTTACACGCAAGCATTCTATATATGTATATACGCGGTTTACACGCAAGCATTCTATATATGTATATACGCGGTTTACACGCAAGCATTCTATATATATATATATACGCGGTTTACACGCAAGCATTCTATATATATATATATACGCGGTTTACACGCAAGCATTCTATATATATATACGCGGTTTACACGCAAGCATTCTATATATATATACGCGGTTTACACGCAAGCATTCTATATATATATACGCGGTTTACACGCAAGCATTCTATATATATATACGCGGTTTACACGCAAGCATTCTATATATATATACGCGGTTTACACGCAAGCATTCTATATATATATACGCGGTTTACACGCAAGCATTCTATATATATATACGCGGTTTACACGCAAGCATTCTATATATATATACGCGGTTTACACGCAAGCATTCTATATATATATACGCGGTTTACACGCAAGCATTCTATATATATATACGCGGTTTACACGCAAGCATTCTATATATATATACGCGGTTTACACGCAAGCATTCTATATATATATACGCGGTTTACACGCAAGCATTCTATATATATATACGCGGTTTACACGCAAGCATTCTATATATATATACGCGGTTTACACGCAAGCATTCTATATATATATACGCGGTTTACACGCAAGCATTCTATATATATATACGCGGTTTACACGCAAGCATTCTATATATATATACGCGGTTTACACGCAAGCATTCTATATATATATATACGCGGTTTACACGCAAGCATTCTATATATATATACGCGGTTTACACGCAAGCATTCTATATATATATACGCGGTTTACACGCAAGCATTCTATATATATATACGCGGTTTACACGCAAGCATTCTATATATATATACGCGGTTTACACGCAAGCATTCTATATATATATACGCGGTTTACACGCAAGCATTCTATATATATATACGCGGTTTACACGCAAGCATTCTATATATATATACGCGGTTTACACGCAAGCATTCTATATATATATACGCGGTTTACACGCAAGCATTCTATATATATATACGCGGTTTACACGCAAGCATTCTATATATATATACGCGGTTTACACGCAAGCATTCTATATATATATACGCGGTTTACACGCAAGCATTCTATATATATATACGCGGTTTACACGCAAGCATTCTATATATATATACGCGGTTTACACGCAAGCATTCTATATATATATACGCGGTTTACACGCAAGCATTCTATATATATATACGCGGTTTACACGCAAGCATTCTATATATATATACGCGGTTTACACGCAAGCATTCTATATATATATACGCGGTTTACACGCAAGCATTCTATATATATATACGCGGTTTACACGCAAGCATTCTATATATATATACGCGGTTTACACGCAAGCATTCTATATATATATACGCGGTTTACACGCAAGCATTCTATATATATATACGCGGTTTACACGCAAGCATTCTATATATATATACGCGGTTTACACGCAAGCATTCTATATATATATACGCGGTTTACACGCAAGCATTCTATATATATATACGCGGTTTACACGCAAGCATTCTATATATATATACGCGGTTTACACGCAAGCATTCTATATATATATACGCGGTTTACACGCAAGCATTCTATATATATATACGCGGTTTACACGCAAGCATTCTATATATATATACGCGGTTTACACGCAAGCATTCTATATATATATACGCGGTTTACACGCAAGCATTCTATATATATATACGCGGTTTACACGCAAGCATTCTATATATATATACGCGGTTTACACGCAAGCATTCTATATATATATACGCGGTTTACACGCAAGCATTCTATATATATATACGCGGTTTACACGCAAGCATTCTATATATATATACGCGGTTTACACGCAAGCATTCTATATATATATACGCGGTTTACACGCAAGCATTCTATATATATATACGCGGTTTACACGCAAGCATTCTATATATATATACGCGGTTTACACGCAAGCATTCTATATATATATACGCGGTTTACACGCAAGCATTCTATATATATATACGCGGTTTACACGCAAGCATTCTATATATATATACGCGGTTTACACGCAAGCATTCTATATATATATACGCGGTTTACACGCAAGCATTTATAAACTAGAATCACCTTAAAACTCACTACTACGCACTCACGGGCAGTGGACCCGATCGTTTGTAATATAGTTAAGAGGTAAGTCCGTGTTCGTTCGCAGGGATTGTTTTGAATTAATTGTTTAGTAAAATGGTTTGGAAAAAGGATGTTGCTTTGATTCTCTCAATAACTTTTAAAGACAAAACGCATAAAGTAAAGGTAAATCTCAAACAATAATGGTAAATATCATCCACCTTGACTCCGCTAGATTTCAGACATGATTGCTTTCAGTTAAGACCAAATTCGTTAAGAGTTGACACGATAAACGTGAGAGAATGAAATGCTCGCGTGGTACCACCAACCGCTCACAAGTCACCCAAACACCTAACTGCTAGTTTAATTACCCAAGCCGGTACCACCAACGCCTAGACAATCTCACCAACACTTAGCTTGTTTGTTTACCAAATTACCAATTGCGCCTATGTGAATTAAAACGTGGTACCACCAACCGTTTCTAGACACGTTGACAAAATGACTCCTTTTATTAATTTGACATTCACTATCATACCATGAACTAGTGATAATCGCTCATAGACAAGCGACCGTTAGAAAATCACATATGCACTCGACTAGTACCACTAACGACGAACACACATGCCACCAATATCAAATCAATACAAATTAAGGAATTAAATCACCAAGATCACGACACAACGGTAATTGAAATCAACTCTTTGAATTAAAATATAAAGCAATCACATCATTCGTCTAGTTTCATCAAGTGGACAATAGAAGAATTAGCCACACATGATTATATTAAAATTACAATAAGAATCAAGAAAGAACATAAAGTACCAATTGTTTGAAGAAACGAAATTGCAAGACAGTAAGTAGATACGATCTAGATGGGTGCACTTGAATCTTCAATGGATCGAAAGACGATCAAATCTTGAATTGACCCTTGAAGAATTCCTTGGAAGTGCAGCTCCTAGAAAGATGTTTCGATCAAAAACCCTTAGGTAATCTTCTCCCCAAAAGTCACTGTTCTCGATGCAGAAACTTGATCAGCAATATATATGAATGAGACGCGTAACGCCCGTTACATATGGTAACGGCCGTTACCATCCATCGAAACCCATGACGGCCGTCACCCTTGTGACGCCCGTAACATTTCCTTTGAAAATCATACGGGTGTAAGGAACCCGTTACAGTAACTCGCCAATTTTTATTCATAACGGCCGTCACATGTTGAACGCCCGTTACGAATTGACCTAGGTGCCTAACGCCCGTCACACTAGTGACGGCCGTTATGCCTTCCAAAATCCGTCTTCTTCATCTTTCACTTGATTTCAACCGAATCCATCTCCCGAGTCTTCCATAAATCATCAAAATCAACCAATTCATCCGCATAATCATTTTCCAACCTGAAAACACTAAACATACCTCAAAGCATCGAAAGTTGGAAATAAAACTATAAAAACGACGAATAAATGGTCCTAAATTCACGTGGGAAATGGTATAGAATATGACACATCAAACCCCCCACACTTGAGCATTGCTTGTCCTCAAGCAAATCCGGAATTAAAGCATAAAGTAATCCTTGACAATGGAGCAAAATAAACAATGACGAGTATCAAAAAGAAGCCACACCAAGCATGTCAAATGACAAAAAGGTTGGGTGAAGCAGTTTTAATCTTAAATGAAAACCCGAAATGTTTGACAATACCTGAACGATCCGCAAGCCATGATAACACAACTAAGCACAAGTGAAACAAATGAACCTATCAAACTCATTCTACTCCAACAAACTTACTTTGGGGTTGAATATATTGTAGAATCACTCATAGCTCGGTCGTGATGTATGCTATTTTACCATAGGCTTGAACCGGGATCATAGCTCCACCGACGTGGCGTAAGCACCAAGCACATCATCAAAATAGGCATAAAGGTAGGTTGTATAGTTAAACTAAGGTATATATGATGGATATTTACAACGAATGAATGGGAATATAGGTTAATTAAGAAAAGAAAAGAAAAAGTATATGGATTATGTATAATGGAATATGGTAGTGAGGTTAAGAATTGAAAATGAAACAAAGAAAAAGTATATGGATTATGTATAATGGAATATGGTAGTGAGGTTAAGAATTGAAAATGAAACAAAGAAAAAGTATAAGATATGTACTAAAAGTGAACTAATTAGTCTAGTCAACCCGTACCATTGATTGCCAACAAACCAAACCCATAAGATGTTAACCCGCTAATGACACCTCAAACGATACCAAGACAAACCCGACACCATTGTGGTGTATCAACTTCAAACAACTCATATCAACCAAACCTTCCCTTATAAATTATACAACAAAACTTTAGACAATTAAACTCGAGAAGTACCCACTAGTAGCCCAAGTTCTTTTTCTCTTTTTTTTTTTTTTTTTTTTTTTTTTTTTTTTTTTTTTTTTTTTTTTTTTTTTTTAATATACGGGTGTAAGGAACCCGTTACAGTAACTCGCCAATTTTTATTCATAACGGCCGTCACATGTTGAACGCCCGTTACGAATTGACCTAGGTGCCTAACGCCCGTCACACTAGTGACGGCCGTTACACCTACCATTACGCCCGTTATGAACCAGTTACAGTAAGAACCAAAATTTGCTATATAACGCCCGTCACATTTGTGACGGCCGTTATGCCTTCCAAAATCCGTCTTCTTCATCTTTCACTTGATTTCAACCGAATCCATCTCCCGAGTCTTCCATAAATCATCAAAATCAACCAATTCATCCGCATAATCATTTTCCAACCTGAAAACACTAAACATACCTCAAAGCATCGAAAGTTGGAAATAAAACTATAAAAACGACGAATAAATGGTCCTAAATTCACGTGGGAAATGGTATAGAATATGACACATCAAACCCCCCACACTCCACTCATCCCAACCCCCCCCCCCCCCCCCCCCCCCCCCCCCCCCCCCCCCCCCCCCCCCCCCCCCCCCCCCCCCCCCCCCCCCCCCCCCCCCCCCCCCCCCCCCCCCCCCCCCCCCCCCCCCCCCCCCCCCCCCCCCCCCCCCCCCCCCCCCCCCCCCCCCCCCCCCCCCCCCCCCCCCCCCCCCCCCCCCCCCCCCCCCCCCCCCCCCCCCCCCCCCCCCCCCCCCCCCCCCCCCCCCCCCCCCCCCCCCCCCCCCCCCCCCCCCCCCCCCCCCCCCCCCCCCCCCCCCCCCCCCCCCCCCCCCCCCCCCCCCCCCCCCCCCCCCCCCCCCCCCCCCCCCCCCCCCCCCCCCCCCCCCCCCCCCCCCCCCCCCCCCCCCCCCCCCCCCCCCCCCCCCCCCCCCCCCCCCCCCCCCCCCCCCCCCCCCCCCCCCCCCCCCCCCCCCCCCCCCCCCCCCCCCCCCCCCCCCCCCCCCCCCCCCCCCCCCCCCCCCCCCCCCCCCCCCCCCCCCCCCCCCCCCCCCCCCCCCCCCCCCCCCCCCCCCCCCCCCCCCCCCCCCCCCCCCCCCCCCCCCCCCCCCCCCCCCCCCCCCCCCCCCCCCCCCCCCCCCCCCCCCCCCCCCCCCCCCCCCCCCCCCCCCCCCCCCCCCCCCCCCCCCCCCCCCCCCCCCCCCCCCCCCCCCCCCCCCCCCCCCCCCCCCCCCCCCCCCCCCCCCCCCCCCCCCCCCCCCCCCCCCCCCCCCCCCCCCCCCCCCCCCCCCCCCCCCCCCCCCCCCCCCCCCCCCCCCCCCCCCCCCCCCCCCCCCCCCCCCCCCCCCCCCCCCCCCCCCCCCCCCCCCCCCCCCCCCCCCCCCCCCCCCCCCCCCCCCCCCCCCCCCCCCCCCCCCCCCCCCCCCCCCCCCCCCCCCCCCCCCCCCCCCCCCCCCCCCCCCCCCCCCCCCCCCCCCCCCCCCCCCCCCCCCCCCCCCCCCCCCCCCCCCCCCCCCCCCCCCCCCCCCCCCCCCCCCCCCCCCCCCCCCCCCCCCCCCCCCCCCCCCCCCCCCCCCCCCCCCCCCCCCCCCCCCCCCCCCCCCCCCCCCCCCCCCCCCCCCCCCCCCCCCCCCCCCCCCCCCCCCCCCCCCCCCCCCCCCCCCCCCCCCCCCCCCCCCCCCCCCCCCCCCCCCCCCCCCCCCCCCCCCCCCCCCCCCCCCCCCCCCCCCCCCCCCCCCCCCCCCCCCCCCCCCCCCCCCCCCCCCCCCCCCCCCCCCCCCCCCCCCCCCCCCCCCCCCCCCCCCCCCCCCCCCCCCCCCCCCCCCCCCCCCCCCCCCCCCCCCCCCCCCCCCCCCCCCCCCCCCCCCCCCCCCCCCCCCCCCCCCCCCCCCCCCCCCCCCCCCCCCCCCCCCCCCCCCCCCCCCCCCCCCCCCCCCCCCCCCCCCCCCCCCCCCCCCCCCCCCCCCCCCCCCCCCCCCCCCCCCCCCCCCCCCCCCCCCCCCCCCCCCCCCCCCCCCCCCCCCCCCCCCCCCCCCCCCCCCCCCCCCCCCCCCCCCCCCCCCCCCCCCCCCCCCCCCTTTATGAACAATAGTGGATTTATACAAAGGTGAGATATACAAAGAAAGGGATGGAATGCATGTATGTGTAAGTGAGTATGTAAAGTAAGTGAGTACAAAAGAAAATGGTGAAAAGAAAGAACGAAAAAGTATGGTCAAACCTAAATGCCAATTCGTCATCCGATGTACTTATATCACATAAGTGATCTCACTGCGGTCTCGTCACGATCACCAGGCCAAGTTCTAGAATCAACACATCACCGGCACACTCATATCAAGAGAAGAACCCGGAAATGGAATAGATATACCTCAAACATGCACATCTTAGTACAGGGCTCGAAATGGAACCCTTACTCCCGAATAAATCCGAGAGCCTAAGAGAGGGACAAAGTTACAAGGCAATCAAACCAAAACCGTAACACCTAACACAACTATACAAAATGATGAAATCTCACAATTTGGGGTTAGGGATATATTTGAGCATGCAAGTAATGTTATCAATCCCGAAGGACTAGCCAAATAACCGTTCAGAACACATTTCGCCGGTTAAAAATTTTTGCCAAGGAAAAATTTGTAGTAAAATTGCTTATTAAGATATGAATTAAGTGACAAAAGCAATTTACCACAAGGACAAGCTCAACTCAAGTTCAAAAACCATATCAACTTCCATTATTCCACCAAATTGAAAACACCAATTCCAAATGCGCACATCACAGTAAAGAGCTCGATAATGGAGCTCCTACCCTTGGACAAAATCCAAAAGCCTATGAGAGGGACACATCCAAGACCGGTAGAAATCTCAATGGCAAAAACAACAAAAGCGATATACCCGGTAGCTTAAACCTATTTGCCACCCCCCCCCACACTTGAGATGGACAATGCCCTCAATGTCCATATCGGTCAAACAAAAGGGTAAATAGGGGTAAGCGACAAAAATGGAAAAATAAGAACACATACCGGATGATGGACAAACCATGTCAGTAAAGATGTCACACAAAAATATAGCGCTGAACTTACTGCCAGCATATGCACATGACATCAAAATAAGCTACCAACACGATTCCACAATTAAACAAACCAACGGGTTCCCCCCGCACTTGGGTTTCACCATAGCCAACACTACTCCTGCATAAATCGTATCATAGAACAAACCACAAGAATTCCCACATATCAAAGTTCCTACTGTTAAGGCACAAAAGAAAAATAAAAAGTACTAAGTCTTTCACCCACAAGGGTGATTACAAACCAAACTATAAAAGAAATAAAAGAACGGAAATTAAAATGTTCGAACAAACATAAACCATAGCCATCAACAAACCAATCACTCCGGGGGTGGGAAAATAGATGGGGTGCTATCACCATAATACCTCTCACTAAACAAATCGGCGCCATAGTAATCAAAAGCAGGTCCAGAATACCTGGCCCTGCTATCGGGTACCTGACTCGAGCTGCTAGCACCAGCACCTGAAGGTCTCGGCTGTCTCAGCTGTGGATAATAGTGATCAAATGCAGCTTGCCCGATCGGATAAAGCTGTGGTGGCGCAAACTGCTGCTGCTGTGGTTGAGGCACATCAGAAGGACCAGGTGGAGGAGGTGTAGAATCTATCCAGCGCTGCAAGTGTGGCTGGTAGTACTCCTGCTGATAGGCCAGGCGATTAACCTGGCTGCCAATGAAACGGGACCAATCATCCTGACGGTCCATCCTATCGTGCAACCCAGTCATACTGTGATAAATGTCATCCATGCGCTGCCCTAGACCTGAAAAATCAAAAACAGAGGAACTGGAACCAACGCCTCCAGTAGGTACTGAAGCACTAGGAGTCTCTCTAACTGGCTCCCCAGCATCCTCATCATCAGCATCCATGTCATCATCCTCCTCACTACTACTACTCTCCTGCTGCCGTAGAATACCCATCCGAATCAAAGCTGCCCTATCAAGTAACAAAGTATGAACAACGGCCTGAAATCCCGGAATATGACCAAAAGGATCTGGCTGGATCAACCCCATGCGCCTAGCCAAGTGACAAACAAAGTGCCCACCAGCAATATACCCTCTAGTCTTGCCATGTCCACGCTCATACAAGTAATAAGCAATGCACCTAGCCAGATTACAAGGAACTTTCTTCAACATACAATAGAAGAAAAACAAGTCCGTATTGGTGGCATTGTTAGGACAGTTGTTCCTATTCGAAATGGTCTCGGCAATCATCCTCAAAACCAATCTATACACAGGGTTTCTCACAGCAGACTGCTTAATGGTGTTATGATATGCATGATCGCTCAAGTCTTCAGAATTCCAAAACTGAGCAGCAGTCATACCTGCAGGCCATTGAACAATGCCCTTGGTAAACGAGGTCCTTCTCACCTCTTCCTCCGAATATAATCCCATGGCAACCCCAAACTCCTGAAATGACATAGAGTGAACCCTAGCTCCCAAAGTGAATGTCATAACTGTGGCCTTACACCTAGTCTCATCGGTGTTCAACCTGAAAGAGCTAAAGAACTCTATACACAACTCCTTCCAAATAGTAGTATTGAGGGAAAACAAAACCCTCCATTGGGGTGTCAACAAACTATTCAACTCATCCATATCCAAACCCAATTCTTCCAAATAGTAGTATTGAGGGAAAACAAAACCCTCCATTGGGGTGTCAACAAACTATTCAACTCATCCATATCCAAACCCAATTCTTCCAAATTATCAAGGTCTAGCCTACGGTTGGCAACAAACGGTCTAGTCCGTATCATTTCCCGGGTAACCTTAGGTTGGTATTCAGCAGGTACCTGCTCGGGAGTGCGAATGATCGGGGCTGCAGGTTGCCTTGCTTGTGAACCAGAACCTTCAGCTACAGCAGCCATGTTTGCTCTCATCTCACGTTGTCTCTTGGTGGCCATCTACAAAATCAACAATAACTTATAAGGCCTCAAATAATCTCACCAACATAATACTTCACAATTTAAGTTAACATACTACCCACATTGTCCAAATTGACTCATTAAATCCGTATCAATTAACAATTCATTCCATCTTCTCAGAAATCAAACACACATAATCCTCCCCCATACTTAACCTAAACTATGGGGTAAACAATCATCTTCTACAAATATAAAGAAGGCATAAGGCATCTACACATCAACATCAAACAAATAATCATACCCCATGAACCTTGAATCAAAACCCTAGACACATATTCTGTTCTTAAACAAAAACTAACCTTCAATTTAGAAAATGAGCAAAAATTGAGGGAAAACAAAACCCTCCATTGGGGTGTCAACAAACTATTCAACTCATCCATATCCAAACCCAATTCTTCCAAATTATCAAGGTCTAGCCTACGGTTGGCAACAAACGGTCTAGTCCGTATCATTTCCCGGGTAACCTTAGGTTGGTATTCAGCAGGTACCTGCTCGGGAGTGCGAATGATCGGGGCTGCAGGTTGCCTTGCTTGTGAACCAGAACCTTCAGCTACAGCAGCCATGTTTGCTCTCATCTCACGTTGTCTCTTGGTGGCCATCTACAAAATCAACAATAACTTATAAGGCCTCAAATAATCTCACCAACATAATACTTCACAATTTAAGTTAACATACTACCCACATTGTCCAAATTGACTCATTAAATCCGTATCAATTAACAATTCATTCCATCTTCTCAGAAATCAAACACACATAATCCTCCCCCATACTTAACCTAAACTATGGGGTAAACAATCATCTTCTACAAATATAAAGAAGGCATAAGGCATCTACACATCAACATCAAACAAATAATCATACCCCATGAACCTTGAATCAAAACCCTAGACACATATTCTGTTCTTAAACAAAAACTAACCTTCAATTTAGAAAATGAGCAAAAATTGAGGGAAAACAAAACCCTCCATTGGGGTGTCAACAAACTATTCAACTCATCCATATCCAAACCCAATTCTTCCAAATTATCAAGGTCTAGCCTACGGTTGGCAACAAACGGTCTAGTCCGTATCATTTCCCGGGTAACCTTAGGTTGGTATTCAGCAGGTACCTGCTCGGGAGTGCGAATGATCGGGGCTGCAGGTTGCCTTGCTTGTGAACCAGAACCTTCAGCTACAGCAGCCATGTTTGCTCTCATCTCACGTTGTCTCTTGGTGGCCATCTACAAAATCAACAATAACTTATAAGGCCTCAAATAATCTCACCAACATAATACTTCACAATTTAAGTTAACATACTACCCACATTGTCCAAATTGACTCATTAAATCCGTATCAATTAACAATTCATTCCATCTTCTCAGAAATCAAACACACATAATCCTCCCCCATACTTAACCTAAACTATGGGGTAAACAATCATCTTCTACAAATATAAAGAAGGCATAAGGCATCTACACATCAACATCAAACAAATAATCATACCCCATGAACCTTGAATCAAAACCCTAGACACATATTCTGTTCTTAAACAAAAACTAACCTTCAATTTAGAAAATGAGCAAAAATTAAAATAAAAGGAAAAGTGAAAAGCAAAAATTGAGGGAAAACAAAACCCTCCATTGGGGTGTCAACAAACTATTCAACTCATCCATATCCAAACCCAATTCTTCCAAATTATCAAGGTCTAGCCTACGGTTGGCAACAAACGGTCTTCCTCAATTGCCCCCTCTTCCTGCTCTTCTTCAAAATACAACTTCAATCTATGACCATTTACAATGAAAGACCCATTTCCATCCCTTTTGAACAACTCAACATAACCGGAAGGATACACATGCTTAATCACATAAGGTCCTATCCACCTAGAAGTCAACTTGGGTTGTTTGATTTTAAACTTTGACAAGAACAACAAAACCTTTGCCCCTACCTTAAAGTCCTTCCTACGGAGCCTTTTATCATGGTATACCTTGGTCTTTTCCTTATAAAGCCTAGAATTTTCATAAGCTCCCAACCGAAGCTCATCGAGCTCATGGAGCTGCAACATTCTTAGTTCACCTGCCTCCATCATGTCAAGGTTCAAATTTCTCAACGCCCAATAAGCCTTATGCTCTATCTCAATGGGTAAATGGCAAGTCTTACCATAGAGCAACCGGTATGGCGTGGTGCCAATCGGTGTCTTAAAGGCGGTCCTAAACGCCCACAAGGCATCATCAAGCTTCTTAGACCACACCTTGGGGTTATCCCCGACCGTTTTTTCCAAAATCCGTTTTAAAGCCCTGTTGGTGTTTTCCACTTGACCACTGGTCTGTGGATGATAGGAAGTAGAAAAGTAATGACACACACCATATCTTTTAAGAACCTTAGCTAATTGGTGATTGGCAAAGTGGGTACCACGGTCGCTAATTAGAGCTCTAGGACAACCAAAACGGCTAAACAACTGTTTAAGAAAGTCAATGACCACCCTAGCATCATTCGTGGGCAAAGCCTTGGCTTCGGCCCACTTAGACACGTAATCAACAGCAACAAGTATGTAAAGGAACTTGTTAGACGGTGGGAATGGTCCCATAAAGTCTATACCCCAAATGTCAAACACTTCACATACCTGAATTCCTTGTTGTGGCATCTCATCCCGCTTGGTGATGTTTCCTTGCCGTTGGCAAATGTCACAAGTTTCTACTAAAGTCTGAGCCTCCCTGAAAATTGTGGGCCAATAGAAACCTGCATCAAACACCTTTTTACCTGTAACCGAAGGACCATAGTGACCTCCAGTTGGTCCATAGTGACAAGCATCCAAAAGCTCCCTAGTCTCGGCTCCAGCAACACATCTTCTCACCATCCCATCTGCACAAACTCGAAATAAATATGGGCTATCCCAAAAATAGTGTTTGGCATCTGAAATGAGCTTCTTCTTCTGTTGATGCGTGAAGTCATTGGGAATCTCACCTGTAACCAAATAATTTGCAATGTCAGCAAACCAAGGAACATTATCAGAATTAGATATAAACATTAAGCATTCATCAGGGAAGTGATCATTGATCTCCCCATCACGAAGTTCCTCCCGGTGAGGATCTTCCAAGCGACTCAAGTGGTCGGCGGCCAAGTTTTCAGCCCCTTTTTTATCCTTGATCTCAATATCAAATTCTTGTAGCAACAAGATCCAACGGATAAGTCTGGGTTTAGCATCTTGTTTGGAAAACAAGTACTTTAGGGCTGAATGGTCCGTAAAAACTATGGTTTTACTTAAAACAAGATATGATCTAAATTTATCAAAAGCAAAAACCACAGCTAGCAACTCTTTCTCAGTGGTGGTATAATTTTGCTGAGCGGGGTTCAAAGTTTTGCTAGCAAAGTATATGGGCTTGAAATGTTTCTCAACCCTTTGCCCAAGTACGGCTCCCACTGCAAAATCACTAGCATCACACATTAGCTCAAAGGGCAATTCCCAATCCGGCCCAACCATAATGGGTGAATTGGTCAATTTCTCTTTCAACACCTGAAAAGCACTCACACAAGCATCATCAAGCTTCTTAGACCACACCTTGGGGTTATCCCCGACCGTTTTTTCCAAAATCCGTTTTAAAGCCCTGTTGGTGTTTTCCACTTGACCACTGGTCTGTGGATGATAGGAAGTAGAAAAGTAATGACACACACCATATCTTTTAAGAACCTTAGCTAATTGGTGATTGGCAAAGTGGGTACCACGGTCGCTAATTAGAGCTCTAGGACAACCAAAACGGCTAAACAACTGTTTAAGAAAGTCAATGACCACCCTAGCATCATTCGTGGGCAAAGCCTTGGCTTCGGCCCACTTAGACACGTAATCAACAGCAACAAGTATGTAAAGGAACTTGTTAGACGGTGGGAATGGTCCCATAAAGTCTATACCCCAAATGTCAAACACTTCACATACCTGAATTCCTTGTTGTGGCATCTCATCCCGCTTGGTGATGTTTCCTTGCCGTTGGCAAATGTCACAAGTTTCTACTAAAGTCTGAGCCTCCCTGAAAATTGTGGGCCAATAGAAACCTGCATCAAACACCTTTTTACCTGTAACCGAAGGACCATAGTGACCTCCAGTTGGTCCATAGTGACAAGCATCCAAAAGCTCCCTAGTCTCGGCTCCAGCAACACATCTTCTCACCATCCCATCTGCACAAACTCGAAATAAATATGGGCTATCCCAAAAATAGTGTTTGGCATCTGAAATGAGCTTCTTCTTCTGTTGATGCGTGAAGTCATTGGGAATCTCACCTGTAACCAAATAATTTGCAATGTCAGCAAACCAAGGAACATTATCAGAATTAGATATAAACATTAAGCATTCATCAGGGAAGTGATCATTGATCTCCCCATCACGAAGTTCCTCCCGGTGAGGATCTTCCAAGCGACTCAAGTGGTCGGCGGCCAAGTTTTCAGCCCCTTTTTTATCCTTGATCTCAATATCAAATTCTTGTAGCAACAAGATCCAACGGATAAGTCTGGGTTTAGCATCTTGTTTGGAAAACAAGTACTTTAGGGCTGAATGGTCCGTAAAAACTATGGTTTTACTTAAAACAAGATATGATCTAAATTTATCAAAAGCAAAAACCACAGCTAGCAACTCTTTCTCAGTGGTGGTATAATTTTGCTGAGCGGGGTTCAAAGTTTTGCTAGCAAAGTATATGGGCTTGAAATGTTTCTCAACCCTTTGCCCAAGTACGGCTCCCACTGCAAAATCACTAGCATCACACATTAGCTCAAAGGGCAATTCCCAATCCGGCCCAACCATAATGGGTGAATTGGTCAATTTCTCTTTCAACACCTGAAAAGCACTCACACAAGCATCATCGAATATAAAAGGGACGTCCTTCTCCAACAAGTGGGTCATAGGACGAGTAATCTTGGAAAAGTCTTTAATAAACCTACGATAAAATCCAGCATGCCCAAGAAAACTCCTTACCCCTTTCACATTGGAAGGCGGGGGTAGTTTGGCTATCACATCAATCTTGGCCCTATCAACCTCTATCCCGGCCTTAGACACTTTGTGGCCTAGCACAATACCTTCGGTCACCATGAAGTGACACTTTTCCCAATTTAGCACAAGTTGTGCTCTTTCACACCTTTCCAACATTTTATCTAAATTATGCAAACAGGTTCGAAATGAGTCCCCAAATACCGAGAAATCATCCATGAAAACCTCCATGGAGGTTTCAAGCATGTCCTGGAATATAGCAATCATACACCTTTGAAAGGTGCCTGGGGCATTACAAAGACCAAACGGCATTCGCCGATATGCAAAAGTGCCAAAGGGGCACGTAAAAGTGGTCTTCTCTTGATCCTTTGGATCAATGGGTATTTGGAAATACCCGGAAAACCCATCAAGGAAACAAAAGTACTCATTACCTGCTAATCTCTCTAACATTTGATCAATGAAAGGTAATGGAAAGTGATCTTTACGGGTGGCATCATTTAGCTTACGGTAGTCAATACACACCCGCCACCCCGTAACAGTCCTAGTAGCCAAAAGCTCCCTATTCTCATTTTCAACAACAGTCATACCCCCCTTTTTGGGTACACAATGGACAGGGCTTACCCAAGGACTATCAGCTATAGGGAAAATAATTCCCGCATCCAACAACTTAATCACTTCCTTTTTTACCACTTCTTTCATATTTGGATTCAGCCGCCTTTGTCTTTGGACAACGGGCTTCACATCATCAATAAAATCAATCTTATGTTGACAAAAGTTAGGACTAATACCTGGAATGTCTGTAGTCTTCCAAGCAAAAGCCCGCTTATGGGCTCTAAGCACAGCAAGAAGGAGTCCTTTCTCGTCACCCGAGAGTGAAGACGAGATGACAACTGGTAAGGATGACTCACCTGCTAAGTATGCATACTCCAAATGGGCAGGCAGCGGCTTAAGCTCTAAGTCTGTAGGTGGTACATCAACTGAATTAGGTACCAATGAGCTTCCATCAGCGACTACCTCCTCAAAACTCTCATCAACTAGAGGTGTCTCATCCAAACTAAAAGCCATAACTTCAGCAAATAGATCATCATCATCAATTTCTCCAGCTCCTAGATAAGCAATCTCCTCATCTCCCATATCTGCCTCCATCAATTCCTGAAATTCTTGGTCCAAAGCATCATCTATCACGTCAATCCTGAAACATGATTCATCATTAGAATAAGTATGCTTAATAGACCGTTCTACATTAAAGACAATCCTATCAGTACCCACACCCAATGAAATCTCCTTGTCCTTCACACGGATGATAGCATCCGCGGTGTTTAGGAAAGGTCTACCAAGAATAAGGGGTACCTGGGCATCCTCCTCCATCTCTAGAATAACAAAATCAACAAGGAAGACAATATGACCCACTTTGACTCTAATATTTTCAGCAATCCCCATGGGATACTGAAATGAGTGGTCGGCTAGCCTAATACTCATGCGAGTCGGGCGAAGGATTCCTAATGCCAACTTACTCCAAACTGAATAAGGCATCAAATTGATACTAGCACCTAAATCGGCTAAAGCCTTACAAATTATAGTTCTAATAGAGCAAGTGATTAGAAAACTCCCTGGGTCTTCAAGTTTAGGAGGAATGCGGTTCTGCAAGATAGCAGAACACTCCGCATTTAGAAATGTAGCTTTTGCCTCCTCCAACTTCCTTTTATCCGTCACAAGTTCCTTGATGAACTTGGAATAGTGAGGCATACCCTGTATCAAATCAACTAAAGGAACATTAATATGCACATTAGAAATCATTTGAACAAACTTATTGTATTGTTCCTTTAGCTTAGCCTTCTTGAACCGTTGTGGAAATGGCACTTTTGGTTTGTAGGCCTTAACCTCGGGTTCCACAACCGGTTTTGGTGGAGTGACCGGAGTCTTCACGGTCGGATTCTCCTCCATCTCAATCTCCTCATCTACTTCATCATCAACAATGCCTGAATCATGTACATCCGAAACAACCACATTAGGCATAGAAGGAGGGTCATATGACTTACCTGTACGGGTTGTAATGGCTTTGGCCTCCTCATGGCGAGCTTGAGGCGGTGTGTACTTCGGTCCCTGATTCGGCCCTTGATTCGGTCCCATGCTAAATTGAGGCCTAGGATTCTGCTGAGTAGTGCTAGGTAAATTACCTTGTGGCCTAGAAAGGGCAGCCATCCTACTCTCAAGATCCTTGAAGTTCACACATTGATTTTTCATGTTTATTTCAACCTTGCCATTTATTGCATCTAACCTCTCATTCAACGCTTTGGTATCATCCCGAATAATTTGTATGCTCTTGTTGGTCTCGGCTTGATTACTTACCAATTGCTTCATCATTTCCCTCAACTCGGCATTAGGATCGGCATTAGAGGAAGAAGAACCGGATCCTTGTCCTTGTTGAGGTTGTTGTTGAGGTTGACTTTGAAAATTGTCTCTTTGCCATCGATTTCCTGAAAAACGAGAGTTGTTAGTAGGAAAAGAAGAGTTATAAGTGGGATTACCTGAAGCACGGTTTTGGTAACCGGAATTGCGTTGATAGCTCCCTTGTTGTTGGTTTTGGATGTAGTTAACATCTTCGGGTCCCCGACTTGGACAATCTTCCGAATAATGCATATTCCCACAATAGTCACATCCATCGGCAACAACCTTCACATCCCTTTCAATGGCCCCAAATCGGCTCTCTTGCATGGCAAAGCCCTTTTCCATGCGCTCCGATAGCGCTCTAATCTCTCCAATCATACCCGAATCATGACTAGCCTCCGCTTTCGCAACTCGGCCTTGGCTAGTACCCTTCTTCAATCTTCTCTCATTCTTTAAAAACCGATCATCATCCATGTTAGCATTATCCTTGGCCATGGACTCCAAGATTTCAAATCCCTCATTTGGTGTGATCTTGTTGAACCCACCACCAAAAGCATAGCCTAGCTCACGTTTGGACTTCTTATCGAGCCCATCAAAGAATAGCTCAACATATTGCTCTTTAGTCATATTATGACCCGGGCAATTTCTCAACATCTCTTTAAATCGGATCCACGCATCAACAACATCTTCATCTTCGTCTTGTGCAAACGACCTTATCAAGTTTTCCAACTTTCTTTGGGTTCTAAGTGAGTAGAACTCACCAATAAAGGCTTGCTTAAGTTGGTCCCAAGTCGTAATGCAATTTTCTGGAAGGTCATTGAACCAATCAAGAGCATCGCCGGTAATAGACATTGGAAATGTCTCGAGTTTTACGGCATTCATTTGATTCTGCCCGTATTGGTATAACCTAGCCAACTTCTCAAATCTTTCTAAATGTTGATAAGGATCCCACTTCCTCTTACCATCAAATTGTTGTTCCTCAATGCTCTTAAGATGATTACCCTTTAGGTTGAAGTCATGAGCAATTGCCGGAGTTCTAATAGGACTACCACGGTTTGCGGGAATAGTACGAACCCTTTCGCCATACCGTATATCATTTGGGTCTCTTTCCTCATCCGCCATCTCGGTCTCTTCTACCTTAACTTCAAGATCAAACAATTCTTCCAAATTAAACCCCTCCTCGTCTGAATCAGGAGTAGGCTTAGCAATGGGTGAGAATGGTGTTGGTGTTGTGAGGTTAGATCTACGTCTAGATGGTGTTCTCAACGGACTATAAAGAGGTAAACCCGAAGACCTCAAGTTCATCAACTAGAAAGTAAACCTGCAAAACACAACTAACCAAACACGTCAACTGCACCTGTGATAATGATAAGAAAAGAAAAACTATACTATTAAAGCAAATAACTTCCTCACGCGTGAGGAAGGATCAAACCACTAAATTAACAACTAAAACAGCGCACAATCCCCGGCAGCGGCGCCAAAAACTTGATGTGCTAAATCGAGTTTAAAATTTATAAACTAGAATCACCTTAAAACTCACTACTACGCACTCACGGGCAGTGGACCCGATCGTTTGTAATATAGTTAAGAGGTAAGTCCGTGTTCGTTCGCAGGGATTGTTTTGAATTAATTGTTTAGTAAAATGGTTTGGAAAAAGGATGTTGCTTTGATTCTCTCAATAACTTTTAAAGACAAAACGCATAAAGTAAAGGTAAATCTCAAACAATAATGGTAAATATCATCCACCTTGACTCCGCTAGATTTCAGACATGATTGCTTTCAGTTAAGACCAAATTCGTTAAGAGTTGACACGATAAACGTGAGAGAATGAAATGCTCGCGTGGTACCACCAACCGCTCACAAGTCACCCAAACACCTAACTGCTAGTTTAATTACCCAAGCCGGTACCACCAACGCCTAGACAATCTCACCAACACTTAGCTTGTTTGTTTACCAAATTACCAATTGCGCCTATGTGAATTAAAACGTGGTACCACCAACCGTTTCTAGACACGTTGACAAAATGACTCCTTTTTATTAATTTGACATTCACTATCATACCATGAACTAGTGATAATCGCTCATAGACAAGCGACCGTTAGAAAATCACATATGCACTCGACTAGTACCACTAACGACGAACACACATGCCACCAATATCAAATCAATACAAATTAAGGAATTAAATCACCAAGATCACGACACAACGGTAATTGAAATCAACTCTTTGAATTAAAATATAAAGCAATCACATCATTCGTCTAGTTTCATCAAGGTGGACAATAGAAGAATTAGCCACACATGATTATATTGAAATTACAATAAGAATCAAGAAAGAACATAAAGTACCAATTGTTTGAAGAAACGAAATTGCAAGACAAATAAGTAGATACGATCTAGATGGGTGCACTTGAATCTTCAATGGATCGAAAGACGATCAAATCTTGAATTGACCCTTGAAGAATTCCTTGGAAGTGCAGCTCCTAGAAAGATGTTTCGATCAAAAACCCTTAGGTAATCTTCTCCCCAAAAGTCACTGTTCTCGATGCAGAAACTTGATCAGCAATATATATGAATGAGACGCGTAACGCCCGTTACATATGGTAACGGCCGTTACCATCCATCGAAACCCATGACGGCCGTCACCCTTGTGACGCCCGTAACATTTCCTTTGAAAATCATACGGGTGTAAGGAACCCGTTACAGTAACTCGCCAATTTTTATTCATAACGGCCGTCACATGTTGAACGCCCGTTACGAATTGACCTAGGTGCCTAACGCCCGTCACACTAGTGACGGCCGTTACACCTACCATTACGCCCGTTATGAACCAGTTACAGTAAGAACCAAAATTTGCTATATAACGCCCGTCACATTTGTGACGGCCGTTATGCCTTCCAAAATCCGTCTTCTTCATCTTTCACTTGATTTCAACCGAATCCATCTCCCGAGTCTTCCATAAATCATCAAAATCAACCAATTCATCCGCATAATCATTTTCCAACCTGAAAACACTAAACATACCTCAAAGCATCGAAAGTTGGAAATAAAACTATAAAAACGACGAATAAATGGTCCTAAATTCACGTGGGAAATGGTATAGAATATGACACATCAGTGTCCAAGGAAATGGACTTCTTCAAGCCAAAACTCACACTTAGAGAACTTGGCATAAAGTTTCTCGGCTCTAAGCAATTCAAGAATGCTCCTTAAATGACTTGAGTGCTCTTCCTTCGTCTTGGAATAGATAAGAATGTTATCAATAAAGACGATAACAAACTTATCCAAAAAGGGCCTACAAACACGATTCATCAAGTCCATAAACACCGCCGGTGCATTGGTCAACCCAAAAGGCATAACCGTGAACTCAAAATGCCCATATCTAGTTCTAAACGCCGTCTTCGAAATATCTTCTTCATGAACCCGCAATTGGTGATAACCCGACCGCAAATCAATCTTGGAAAAATATCTTGCACCTTGCAATTAATCAAAAAGGTCATCAATTCTTGGAAGAGGGTATCGGTTCTTCACCGTGAGTGTATTCAACTCCCGGTAATCAGTACACATACGGAAGGAGCCATCTTTCTTCTTTACAAATAAAATTGGGGCTCCCCATGGCGATTGACTCGGACGGATGAACCCTTTCTCTTGAAGTTCACGGAGTTGAGTTTCTAGTTCTTGCATCTCGGTTAAGGCTAACCGATATGGAGCTTTTGCAATAGGTCTAGCATTTGGAACTAGATCGATGAGAAAATTGAGTTGACGAGACAGGGGTAATCCCGGTAGATCATCGGGAAAAACACCCGGAAAATCACACACCACCGGTACGGTCTTCAACTCTATCTTCTTGACGGTCACACTAAAAGCTCTACCCTCCAAAGAATCCACTTGTTCACCTTGTACCCACAAAATTTCCCCATTAGACAAAGGAATTCGAACCACTCTATCACCACACTCGATCACCGCATTAACCACCGACATCCAATCCATACCCACAATTACATCGAAACTACCAATATCGAACGGCATGAGGTCAATAAGAAAGGGATCACCTTCGAATTCTAGCTCACAATCACGGACTACTTGACTAAGCTTAGACACACCACCATTTACCATTTCAATTTCAAACACATAGCTCAACGGGCAAAGAGGCACATCAATCAAAGGCAGGAAACTAGTAGAAACAAGACTAAAATCGGCACCGGAGTCAAATAAAACGGTAGCATAGTGACCATTGAGAAGAAAGGTATCTGCCACAACATTCGGGTCATTGCGAACCTTAATAGCATTGGCCGCAAAAGCTCTTCCCCTAGGATGAAGCACTTGTTGTCCTTGTTGCCCACGGTTTTGATTCGGGCCCGCAATTTGGAGTTGATTTGGATGAACCACCACTTGCACTTGTTGGCCCACCCATTGAGGGCAATTGTTGCGGTAGTGATCGGTGCTTCCACATTGAAAACAAGCACCACGATGTGCTTGAGGAACCCTGGCAACAACGGGCGCCACATTTGCCGGTGCTACTTGACCACCCCTAGCCCGACAATCCTTGGCCAAATGCCCCACTTGATTACACACAAAACAAGCCCTACATTGAGAATTAGTAGGGTGATGGATACGACATGTGTTACACAAAGGATGAGGCCCACCATAGCCTTCTCTTTTCACTTCGGGCGCCGCAAACACTTTACCACGATTAGGGCGCTTGTTATCAACCCGTCCACCCTTCTTTGTCCCACTAGACTCGGGAACATCTTTTCTCTTGCTTCCCGGCTTGCTCAAAATCCCACCCTTAATAAGTTCCTCGGTAGCACTCCCGGCCCGGTTAACCGCTTCTTCCATAGTTTTCGGCATGATGTTAGAGACCATCATCCGAACATGAGGGTTTAGACCAAGAACATACTTCTCAATCTTCCTTGGTTCGGAGGAAACCAAGTGAGGTACAAGCCTAGACAACTCTTGAAAGCGAAGAGTGTAGGCATTAAAATCCGAGCCTTCCATTTGTTGGTGGATGAACTCTTGTTGAAGCTTTTGTAGTTCATACACGGGGCAAAACTTCTCCTTCAACATGTTTCTAAATTCTCCCCACTCCATATCCAACGCCACATCAAGACCTCTCTCACCAACAATCCCATTCCACCAACTCAAAGCCTCATAAGTAAACGAACCGGTGACATAATTGATTCGTTGGCTATAAGTGCAATTGCTCCTAGCTATCACCGCCTCAATCTTTTCCAACCAATGAATACAAGCAATGGCCCCACCTCGACCATTGAACTCTGGTGGATTACACTTGGTAAAGTCGGTGTAAGTACACCCTTGGTGGTATTGCCTTTGCTCGTAGTTTGGACGAACATGAGCATTGTGGCCCGCATCTTCCACCTCTTCCTCCACATTCTCTGCATTATTCGCATTGTTCAAATTAGCACCACCTTGTGCTCCTTGATTACCACCATTATTACCACCCATAGCCGCGGTGACTTGAGCCACAATAGTAGGCATGATGGCATTGATGGTTTGAGTGATAACGGTAGCCATGTCCGGGACATGATTAGCTTCGGGCTCCACATGAGCACCACCTCAACCACCCCGACCCCCACGGCCACCCCGGGCTCCTCCACGGCCACCTTGATTCTGTGGCTCATCTTCTTGCTCGGGTTGGTGCCTACGATTAGCCGCCGCTCTTCTTGGTCTAACCATATTCCTGAACACACGCGTTAATCACCAAAATTAAATTCCCAAGTTCTTATTACAAAAGGGCTCCTACCAAATAATCGCTAGATCACGCTAAGTTATTCACAAACCGACACAAGTAATCCTCATAGCATTCTTCCTAACTAATTTCCCAAGTGTCAAGTGCATAAACATCTAGTTCATTTCATAACAATATTCCGCATGCAAACCAACATATCAAACCAAAACACATACCATCACATAAAACAAGTCGGGTAAAGTATAGTCCAAATCTAACTCTTAGATATAATCCACTAAAGGTGTTTGTATACAGGTGATACCAGCGGCTTTCCCTCCACGCCTTTAGCACATTAGATGCATGTCGGGATTTGGTTCCGTTATGCCCTTTAAGTATTGACCGGGATTGTATACAGGTGATACCAGCGGCTTTCCCTCCACGCCTTTAGCACATTAGATGCATGTCGGGATTTGGTTCCGTTATGCCCTTTAAGTATTGACCGGGATTGTATACAAGTGATACCAGCGGCTTTCCCTCCACCCAACCAATACTTATCAAGCATACCGGTTTACCTACTATACTTTAATCCGAGCATGTGCAATCCATGACGTCAATAACTTACGTATACCAACGGGTCGTCGTAAAGCCGTTGATCGGGCGTTTTTAGTGTTACCCATTGTTATACTCCGTTATTGCAAATCACTTCATCTTGCTAAAGTAAATCCACACAACAAATTCCACCATATTCACATATTCACAAGTTCCATCATATTCACATATTCACATATTCCAAATTCCATCATATTCACATATTCACAAATTCCATCATATTCACATATTCACATATTCACATATTCACATATTCCATCATATTCACATATTCACAAATTCCATCATATTCACATATTCACATATTCCATCATATTCACATATTCACATATTCCATCATATTCACATATTCACATATTCCATCATATTCACATATTCACAAATTCCATCATATTCACATATTCAGAAGTTCCATCATATTCACATATTCACATATTCCATCATATTCACATATTCACAAATTCCATCATATTCACATATTCACATATATTCCATCATATTCACATATTCACAAATTCCATCATATTCACATATTCACATATTCATTCCATCATATTCACATATTCACAAATTCCATCATATTCACATATTCACATATTCCATCATATTCACATATTCACATATTCCATCATATTCACATATTCACATATTCCATCATATTCACATATTCACAATTCCATCATATTCACATATTCACAAGTTCCATCATATTCACATATTCACAAGTTTCATCATATTCACATATTCACAAGTTCCATCATATTCACATATTCACAAGTTTCATCATATTCACATATTCAGAAGTTCCATCATATTCACATATTCACATATTCCATCATATTCACATATTCACAAATTCCATCATATTCACATATTCACATATTCATCATATTCACATATTCACATATTCACATATTCACATATTCCATCATATTCACATATTCACAAATTCCATCATATTCACATATTCACATATTCCATCATATTCACATATTCACATATTCCATCATATTCACATATTCACATATTCCATCATATTCACATATTCACATATTCCATCATATTCACATATTCCATCATATTCACATATTCACAACAATTCACAGTTCCATCATATTCACATATGCACAAGTTCCATCATATTCACATATTCACAAGTTCCATCATATTCACATATTCAGAAGTTCCATCATATTCACATATTCACATATTCCATCATATTCACATATTCACAAGTTCCATCATATTCACATATTCACATATTCCATCATATTCACATATTCACAAATTCCATCATATTCACATATTCACATATTCCATCATATTCACATATTCACAAATTCCATCATATTCACATATTCACATATTCCATCATATTCACATATTCACCACAACTCCATCATATTCACATATTCACATATTCACAATTCCATCATATTCACATATTCACATATTCACATATTCACATATTCCATCATATTCACATATTCACAAGTTCCATCATATTCACATATTCACATATTCCATCATATTCACATATTCACAAATTCCATCATATTCACATATTCACATATATTCCATCATATTCACATATTCACAAATTCCATCATATTCACATATTCACATATTCCATCATATTCACATATTCACATATTCACATATTCAGAAGTTCCATCATATTCACATATTCACAAATTCCATCATATTCACATATTCACAAATTTCATCATATTCACATATTCACATATTCATCATATTCACATATTCCATCATATTCACATATTCACATATTCACAATTCCATCATATTCACATATTCACATATTCACAAATTCCATCATATTCACATATTCCCATATTCAGAAGTTCCATCATATTCACATATTCACATATTCCATCATATTCACATATTCACAAATTCCATCATATTCACATATTCACATATTCCATCATATTCACATATTCACATATTCAGAAGTTCCATCATATTCACATATTCACATATTCCATCATATTCACATATTCACAAATTCCATCATATTCACATATTCACATATTCCATCATATTCACATATTCACATATTCACAAGTTCCATCATATTCACATATGCACAAGTTCCATCATATTCACATATTCAGAAGTTCCATCATATTCACATATTCACATATTCCATCATATTCACATATTCACAAATTCCATCATATTCACATATTCACATATTCCATCATATTCACATATTCACATATTCACATATTCACATATTCCATCATATTCACATATTCACATATTCCATCATATTCACATATTCACATATTCCATCATATTCACATATTCACAAATTCCATCATATTCACATATTCACATATTCACAAGTTCCATCATATTCACATATTCACAAATTCCATCATATTCACATATTCACAAATTCCATCATATTCACATATTCACATATTCCATCATATTCACATATTCACAAATTCCATCATATTCACATATTCACATATTCCATATTCACATATTCCATCATATTCACATATTCACATATTCACATATTCACATATTCCATCATATTCACATATTCACATATTCCATCATATTCACATATTCACATATTCCATCATATTCACATATTCACAACTTCCATCATATTCACATATTCACAAATTCCATCATATTCACATATTCACAAATTCCATCGTATTACCTTTCAAACAATACATTAGTTCTCATATCATGCATCACATTGTTAATCGACATAAGTTTTACTAAAACGAGTACACTTTCCACCCCAAAGTTCCACAAAGAAAAGGGGCTACGAAACTCACCCGTTGCGATCAAACAAGAGTTACCGCCTCCAAGAATGAGTGAGGAAGTCCAAGGGGTTTCAACGATCCCAACCTACTTGACAAGTATCAAATCAACATTTAATACTCTAAACAACAAAGTCTAGCTAGTTTAAGTCATGCCCAAACCCCACAAACGCTTTACGGCTTTCCCGAATAAGATCAAGAATGCTTTAGACCGAAATTTTTGAAATTGGGTTTGGATTCAGACCAAAAGGATGAATTATTAAGAAAGTAGACTCTCTCACAATTCCAACGATAGCTCATACGTTAAAAACGGACTAACGGTTTGAAAGTTATGGACGTTCGAAAAACTGACGCGAAAACAGACCAGACTCGCGACGCGAGAAGGAGTCCTCACGGCGCGAGTAGCACAAGGCTCTCGCGACGCAAATCCCCTCACTCACGACGTGAGAAAACTCCCTAACCTCAAAAAAAAAAAAAAAAAAAAAAAAAAAAAAAAAAAAAAAAAAAAAAAAAAAAAAAAAAAAAAAAAAAAAAAAAAAAAAAAAAAAAAAAAAAAAAAAAAAAAAAAAAAAAAAAAAAAAAAAAAAAAAAAAAAAAAAAAAAAAAAAAAAAAAAAAAAAAAAAAAAAAAAAAAAAAAAAAAAAAAAAAAAAAAAAAAAAAAAAAAAAAAAAAAAAAAAAAAAAAAAAAAAAAAAAAAAAAAAAAAAAAAAAAAAAAAAAAAAAAAAAAAAAAAAAAAAAAAAAAAAAAAAAAAAAAAAAAAAAAAAAAAAAAAAAAAAAAAAAAAAAAAAAAAAAAAAAAAAAAAAAAAAAAAAAAAAAAAAAAAAAAAAAAAAAAAAAAAAAAAAAAAAAAAAAAAAAAAAAAAAAAAAAAAAAAAAAAAAAAAAAAAAAAAAAAAAAAAAAAAAAAAAAAAAAAAAAAAAAAAAAAAAAAAAAAAAAAAAAAAAAAAAAAAAAAAAAAAAAAAAAAAAAAAAAAAAAAAAAAAAAAAAAAAAAAAAAAAAAAAAAAAAAAAAAAAAAAAAAAAAAAAAAAAAAAAAAAAAAAAAAAAAAAAAAAAAAAAAAAAAAAAAAAAAAAAAAAAAAAAAAAAAAAAAAAAAAAAAAAAAAAAAAAAAAAAAAAAAAAAAAAAAAAAAAAAAAAAAAAAAAAAAAAAAAAAAAAAAAAAAAAAAAAAAAAAAAAAAAAAAAAAAAAAAAAAAAAAAAAAAAAAAAAAAAAAAAAAAAAAAAAAAAAAAAAAAAAAAAAAAAAAAAAAAAAAAAAAAAAAAAAAAAAAAAAAAAAAAAAAAAAAAAAAAAAAAAAAAAAAAAAAAAAAAAAAAAAAAAAAAAAAAAAAAAAAAAAAAAAAAAAAAAAAAAAAAAAAAAAAAAAAAAAAAAAAAAAAAAAAAAAAAAAAAAAAAAAAAAAAAAAAAAAAAAAAAAAAAAAAAAAAAAAAAAAAAAAAAAAAAAAAAAAAAAAAAAAAAAAAAAAAAAAAAAAAAAAAAAAAAAAAAAAAAAAAAAAAAAAAAAAAAAAAAAAAAAAAAAAAAAAAAAAAAAAAAAAAAAAAAAAAAAAAAAAAAAAAAAAAAAAAGTCGACCCAAACTCAAACCAAACTCATTTTTGAAGATCCAAGGATCATTTTGAAGCTAGAAAATATGTTACAAACTTGTTTTTGACAAAACCTAACACCAAAACTCTTCCATAACATAAATCCAACACAAATCCAACCCTAAAACTCAAACCAAAACCCTAGGTTACTAAAATCTAATTTTTGACAACCCAAGAGTCCAAATATGTTTAGATTCAACCAAGAAACATGTTCAACAATACATAATGATGATTTTGAGATAAGAATCACTTACCAAAACAACCCGATGCTTTAAATCCGAAAATGGAGGCTTTATAGGTGAAGAACACTTGATTATACCCAAAATTCTTGAAGTTTAAAGATAGAGAAATGATATTTAACTAATTTCTAACACTTTGATGTTATTAAATGCCTTAGATCCGAAATTAAATGAAGTGAGATGAATTTGTGTGTGTTTGGTGTGTGTTCATGAGATATATAGAGAAAAGAGTGTGTGTGTGTGTGTAAGAGGATAAGGAAGGAATGAATGGGAGGTGGGAAGGGTTTACACCCCTACCCACAACTCTTACACTATACCAAAAGCTAGTTACCAAATGATACCCCGTCCAAACACGTAAATGTTAAATAACATTGAAAGCACTAACGATCACACAATCGAATTCGGCTTTTATTAATCACATAAGTTCCAAAGCATCGACATTCCATTTAATTTCACAATTAATCACAAAACCAAACAAATTCAATAAAGTCAACAAGAGTCAATTATCACGTGTGTTACAACCGGTCTTGATAATGATAAATTATATCCATATAATGATAAATTATATCCATATAATGATCTTAATCTTAATATATACTATAAGACAGTTGAACTAATGACTTATTAACCAATCAAATCGCTCAATTTCATCAATTTGACTCTCGCTTATGTCATCATTTAGATTAACTATAAATTAAAAATCCTAATAATCATTATCCAAATATATTATTATATTCGTATTTATATTAATTTGTAGAAAAAGTCTCATTAATTTACACTTTTTTGTTTTCCATCAATAATTTACACTTTTTAGCCCTGAATACTTAATTTATATTTATTTTTAGCCATAATTTGAGAGAATTTTTTAAAATTTACAACCATTTAATTAATTAAAAAAATTCAACATATGAAATATTGTCTACAAAAAATTATTTCAAAACCTAATGACTTATTAACAAATATTAGATTAGATTTTTATAAATTATAAATATTAATATTTAGTTTAATATTTAATATAAACACAATTTGAACTCTAGATACATATCCCAAACATAATAACAGATGACGATATACAACATCCTTATCCTAAACACAATAGGAATCACAGAACATGGGACGATCACAGAACAAAGCACGATTTACAACAGGAAGGTTACTTGAATACTAAATTCAAATCAATATGAACTCCATTTGAAGATTCATTCTATCTCTCAATCAAAAAGGTACATAATTTTCTCCTTTTTTGTATATTAGTTTTGCGTATTAATGTTTGAAGTTGCAATTGTCACTCAAATCAAGAGTCCTAATTGTTATCTAATGATCATAGGACAGGTGATTGAAAAGAAACCTATGCGTGTTATGGGTTCGCATCATGATCAAGTACATATACTTGAATGTCAAGTACAGGATCACAAGTATGTTTATATTTTAATTCTTAATTATCTTTCATAATAATATCACATTATGAGTACAATTGGTTTCAAAAAATTCTATTATAGAGAAATTATTATAGCATATGCCTTGTGAAATGACTATGGAAAACAATTCCATCAATATGTCTCAGCTAATAATGACAGTGACGAACCTATGATTATTGTACTACAACTTGCAAAGTATAATACTTAAAACCGTATATCTTCAAAATTATAAGCTTTTATGACTTAAATGTATGATGATCTAATATTGATAATATCGTAAACCCGTGTCCAGTGTTGGACACGGGTCTAAAATCTAGTAAAGTTCTAAAGAGAAGTATATTATTGTATTTAAAGAGTATTAATTTAGTCGAAAAATACTTAGTGTTGTTAAAAAATCACTAAAACATAAATGGAATAAAAAATAACACTGTATAATAAAATGTGCAAGGTAAAATAACATAAAAAAAACATTAACAACTAACTGTAAAATTGAATCAGGTTTTCAATATGTAAAAAATATCAATGCTTCTGTTTAATTGGTATTAATTTTCTTTTGGAATGACATGTTTTTTTCCTATATGGTGTCCTGATCATATTAAAGTAATATCAAAAAACTACGAGTAAAATATTTAGCACCAATATCATCTAGATATAAACTATTAATTTGTCATTCCAAAAAAATAATAATCTAGATAGGAAGTTGAATTTGTTTACTTTTAAATGAAAAATATATTACTAAATAAAACTTATATATAATGTTAGGGAATTCTTTTATTAACCTATTTGATACATATTTTATGTTAGGAGAGATGATATTAGTAGTCTTTGTAATATAAGGAAATCTGAAATTAAATTAAAAAATGATGTAGTTGTAAATAAAGGTAGAATTGATATGCTTAATTAAATTGATAGGTTGTCATGTGTCTGATTGATAGGCTATCATGTGTTAATTTTAGAGAAAATTTCATTACATACCCCTGTGGTTTGCCATATTATCAAGTTTCACCCCTATGGTTTTTTTTATCATTAGATACCCGTATGGTGGATTTTTGTGTCATTACATACCCCTGCCTCAAACGTCCGTTTGTACCCCTCCGTCAACCCCCTCACGTGTGTTCCACGTGAGGGTATTTATGTCCACACGCATCATATTAATCTATAAAACATTATTTCCTCCCCCCATTACTCTAGAACGGATCAAAAGGCATCATATTTCCCCCCAAAACTTTATTTCTTCCCCCCAAAACTCTCTTTCCTCCTATCAAAATTAGGGTTTTCTTCAAACCCAGACTTTCGATCTTGGAAAGAGGCTGATCAAAGGGTCTGCTAAAGAGGTTTGGTTGGCTTATAGTCATCAGATGCACACACTCCGTGACTCTCTTCGACAACTACAAAAAGGATCATCCACCGTTTCTGCCCAATAAATTAGGGTTCACATACCATGATGGTAAACTACTGTTCGTGTGGAAATCCAGCAATCGTTCTAACCTCCTGGACCCCTAATAATCCTGGTCGAAGGTTCTATCGATGTTCAAGCAAGGTAAATAATTGTGGGTACTTTTTTTGGATCGATCCACCAATGTGTCCTAGAGCTGTGGATATAATACCTGGGTTATTAAGAGGAAAAAACAAGCTCGAAGCTACATTGCGTGTTAGAGACCAACAAGTGTGGAAGCTGAAGATGTATCTAATTTGTAGTTGGGTAATGTTTGTTTTATGTATTTTTATCTGGGTTGTATGAATGAACACCAAGTTGTAAGCTTTATGGTTAATGAAGAAAAAGTTGTATCACTTATGTTTCCTTGTTATCAGCAATATATCCAGAATTTAAGCATGAATACCAAGTATATATTTTGCCACTAAAATTTGCATTCATATACCAAAACTTGCTTATAACAAGCATCATACAAAAGAGTGGCAGTTACATACCATATTACATACCAGGATTCATAGATAGGTACCATAAGATAGATAAGTCATAAGTCATACAAACCATAAGTCATAAGTCATACAATTCATAAGTCAACAATAAACAAATCACATGGCAGCAAATCTTTTGACTTTCATTTTGGGACTTGTCATGTGCATTCCAGATTGATGCCACAGCATGCTTGCAGGGGAGACCAGTTAACTCCCACTTTCTACAACTACATTCTTTTGTATTTAGATTGACCACAGCTTGGTCCTGCCATGGTCCTCTACATTCATACAGATTCCCACCATTCCATATGACATTGTACTTGTGTGCTTCTTTTTTTTTTTTTTTTTTTTTTTTTTTTTTTTTTTTTTTTTTTTTTTTTTTTTTTTTTTTTTTTTTTTTTTTTTTTTTTTTTTTTTTTTTTTTTTTTTTTTTTTTTTTTTTTTTTTTTTTTTTTTTTTTTTTTTTTTTTTTTTTTTTTTTTTTTTTTTTTTTTTTTTTTTTTTTTTTTTTTTTTTTTTTTTTTTTTTTTTTTTTTTTTTTTTTTTTTTTTTTTTTTTTTTTTTTTTTTTTTTTTTTTTTTTTTTTTTTTTTTTTTTTTTTTTTTTTTTTTTTTTTTTTTTTTTTTTTTTTTTTTTTTTTTTTTTTTTTTTTTTTTTTTTTTTTTTTTTTTTTTTTTTTTTTTTTTTTTTTTTTTTTTTTTTTTTTTTTTTTTTTTTTTTTTTTTTTTTTTTTTTTTTTTTTTTTTTTTTTTTTTTTTTTTTTTTTTTTTTTTTTTTTTTTTTTTTTTTTTTTTTTTTTTTTTTTTTTTTTTTTTTTTTTTTTTTTTTTTTTTTTTTTTTTTTTTTTTTTTTTTTTTTTTTTTTTTTTTTTTTTTTTTTTTTTTTTTTTTTTTTTTTTTTTTTTTTTTTTTTTTTTTTTTTTTTTTTTTTTTTTTTTTTTTTTTTTTTTTTTTTTTTTTTTTTTTTTTTTTTTTTTTTTTTTTTTTTTTTTTTTTTTTTTTTTTTTTTTTTTTTTTTTTTTTTTTTTTTTCTTCTCCTAGACAACTAAGAAACCAGGTCCATGAACTTCTGGTTTCAGCTTCCACAATTGCAAATGCCAATGGATATATTCCATTATTCCCATCCACACCCACTGCAGTTAAGACCTGCCCAGGATAAGGGCCCTTCATAAATGCCCCATCCAGACCCAACAACTCTCTACCACCAGCTTTAAACCCCTTCTTTAATTCCCCAAAACAAATATACATTCTCTTGAAAACCCTTGTTTCACACTCTGGATTAGGAGGCAGTTCAACATCTATCTTGACAGTGGTATCTGGATTTCTTGTCATCAATTCAAGTGCATAGTTTCTTAAATTGTGATATTGACCAACATAATCACCCCTTAATCTAACCATGGCCTTCTGTTTTGCCCTATAAACCACTTGTTTATCTATTCCTATCTCAAAATGCCTCTGCAGTTGATCTTGTAAGCCTTTCCCACTGATTTCTGGATTTGAAGTAAGAGTATCACTTAAATGTTGAGAAAGGTAGGTTGAATTTGCCCACCTAATTTGCCTGGTTTGTAAACATTTATGTGTTTCAACAACAGTCTTGACAAACCAATATTTATCTTGATCTGTCTTGGACACATGTAAATACCAAGGGCAAGTGGGTTTGGTGGCAATTACAGATTTGCCCTTGTCAACACCCTTACCTTTATCTACCTTATCAACAACTTTGCCCTTGGTTACCCTTTTCAATAAATTATCTCCCTTTTCACTATTCTCTAAAGATTCCCCACTTACATTGTTGTTTTTCTTGTAACATGGCATAGTACCAAAACATTTGACTGTTATCCTTGATGGCTCATTTTTAACAAATTTCAAATTTCTTCTTGTCTCCACTGAATGAGACTTAATTAAACTCTTAATCTGTTGTGGACTAATGAAAGCCTGTCCAGGATAAAAGGGACCAGTGTGTTCCACACCTCGTTTCACTGTCCTCTTAACCTTTTTCACTCTTTTCTTTTTGGTACCTCCATCACTATCTTCTCCTTCTCCACTGTCATATTTATCAAAATCAATACCCACAACTTCCTCATTAATCTCTAAATCCCCTATTCCAGTTTCCACAGATTTCCTAAGCCACTCATCATCCCTTTCAAAGTGTTCCTTGAACTTACTCATGTCCACTTCCACATCATTTATCTTATCACTTGTTTCTAAATGATTCTTAAAAAACTGATCATCATCCTTTTCAAAGTGTTCCTTGAACTTACTCATGTCCACTTCCACATCATTTATCTTATCACTTGTTTCTAAATGATTCTTAAAAAACTGATCATCATCATTTCCAGTCACATTTTCAACATTAGCATGCACATTATCAGAATCATGCATAACAGTTTCTTCATTAGCAGGCACATTATCAGAATCATGCATAACAGTTTCTTCATTAGCAGGCACATTATCAGAATGCATAACAGTTTCTTCATTAGCAGGCACATTATCAGAATGCATAACAGTTTCTTCATTAGCAGGCACATTATCAGAATCATGCATAACAGTTTCTTCATTAGCAGGCACATTATCAGAATCATGCATAACAGTTTCTTCATTAGCAGGCACATTATCAGAATGCATAACAGTTTCTTCATTAGCAGGCACATTATCAGAATCATGCATAACAGTTTCTTCATTAGCAGGCACATTATCAGAATCATGCATAACAGTTTCTTCATTAGCAGGCACATTATCAGAATCATGCATAACAGTTTCTTCATTAGCAGGCACATTATCAGAATCATGCATAACAGTTTCTTCATTAGCAGGCACATTATCAGAATCATGCATAACAGTTTCTTCATTAGCAGGCACATTATCAGAATCATGCATAACAGTTTCTTCATTAGCAGGCACATTATCAGAATCATGCATAACAGTTTCTTCATTAGCAGGCACATTATCAGAATGCATAACAGTTTCTTCATTAGCAGGCACATTATCAGAATGCATAACAGTTTCTTCATTAGCAGGCACATTATCAGAATCATGCATAACAGTTTCTTCATTAGCAGGCACATTATCAGAATCATGCATAACAGTTTCTTCATTAGCAGGCACATTATCAGAATGCATAACAGTTTCTTCATTAGCAGGCACATTATCAGAATGCATAACAGTTTCTTCATTAGCAGGCACATTATCAGAATCATGCATAACAGTTTCTTCATTAGCAGGCACATTATCAGAATCATGCATAACAGTTTCTTCATTAGCAGGCACATTATCAGAATCATGCATAACAGTTTCTTCATTAGCAGGCACATTATCAGAATGCATAACAGTTTCTTCATTAGCAGGCACATTATCAGAATCATGCATAACAGTTTCTTCATTAGCAGGCACATTATCAGAATCATGCATAACAGTTTCTTCATTAGCAGGCACATTATCAGAATGCATAACAGTTTCTTCATTAGCAGGCACATTATCAGAATCATGCATAACAGTTTCTTCATTAGCAGGCACATTATCAGAATCATGCATAACAGTTTCTTCATTAGCAGGCACATTATCAGAATCATGCATAACAGTTTCTTCATTAGCAGGCACATTATCAGAATGCATAACAGTTTCTTCATTAGCAGGCACATTATCAGAATGCATAACAGTTTCTTCATTAGCAGGCACATTATCAGAATCATGCATAACAGTTTCTTCATTAGCAGGCACATTATCAGAATCATGCATAACAGTTTCTTCATTAGCAGGCACATTATCAGAATGCATAACAGTTTCTTCATTAGCAGGCACATTATCAGAATGCATAACAGTTTCTTCATTAGCAGGCACATTATCAGAATGCATAACAGTTTCTTCATTAGCAGGCACATTATCAGAATGCATAACAGTTTCTTCATTAGCAGGCACATTATCAGAATGCATAACAGTTTCTTCATTAGCAGGCACATTATCAGAATGCATAACAGTTTCTTCATTAGCAGGCACATTATCAGAATGCATAACAGTTTCTTCATTAGCAGGCACATTATCAGAATCATGCATAACAGTTTCTTCATTAGCAGGCACATTATCAGAATGCATAACAGTTTCTTCATTAGCAGGCACATTATCAGAATCATGCATAACAGTTTCTTCATTAGCAGGCACATTATCAGAATCATGCATAACAGTTTCTTCATTAGCAGGCACATTATCAGAATGCATAACAGTTTCTTCATTAGCAGGCACATTATCAGAATGCATAACAGTTTCTTCATTAGCAGGCACATTATCAGAATGCATAACAGTTTCTTCATTAGCAGGCACATTATCAGAATCATGCATAACAGTTTCTTCATTAGCAGGCACATTATCAGAATGCATAACAGTTTCTTCATTAGCAGGCACATTATCAGAATGCATAACACTTTCTTTAACCATTGAATCGTATTGATTGAAAGCAGAGGGGTGAAATTTAAGGTTGGGGAAAACGAAGTGGGTGTTTGGGAATACGAAGTGGGGTTTTTGGTAGGTATAAATCATTAAAGGGAAAAAGAAATGAATATATATGATGCGTGTGGACATAAATACCCTCACGTGGAACACACGTGAGGGGGTTGACGGCGGGGTACAAACGGACGTTTGAGGCAGGGGTATGTAATGACACAAAAATCCACCATACGGGTATCTAATGATAAAAAAAAACCATAGGGGTGAAACTTGATAATATGGCAAACCACAGGGGTATGTAATGAAATTTTCTCTTGAATTTAAGATAGTAGAGTTGTGTTAAGGTTGGAAAATGTATATTGTAAATAATTTCATTAATTGTAATATAGGTATATTAGGTGGGGATATTTAAATTGTTGAATAAAGAAGAAGATAATTTAGGTATTTTAAAGGTTAGAAGTTGAAAAGAGAAGTGATAGATTGTTTTATATAAGAGTATAGATAAAGATAAGTTATTCGGGTTTTACGGCTCTTTTAATTTTGAAAAGGGCCTTACAAATTAGTTACGAGCCCTATCAATACCGGTACTATTAGCAACTAAGAAGAAGAAAAAGATAGCTCTTTTAGCAACAAAAAATAAGAAAAGATAGCTCGAATGATAACGATTTTTCGGTGAGGTTGTAGAAGATAGTAAACGAAAGTTAAGAGTTGAAGCGTGACGAAACTAGCCCACCCTAATGTAAATTCTGGCTCCGCCTACACTACACATAATAATAAATATAAATACAAATATTTAATAATATTTAAGTGTTAAAACACAATTTGTGAAATATATGAAGTGTAGCACGAAAAAAAGGAGCAATAACTAGTCGTTGCGTGCATGACTAAAAAGGTATAAAAACCATAAATTACATCCCAATAAAATATACCTAATATCTCGATCGATCAGGCGAAGAAACCATATAAGTTTTCTTCGATTGACTATATCGTTTTTTACTTTCTTGCAGAACAATATATATGATAGGATAGGATGGTATTAATGGAGCCTCATCAGGCAGATCGAGGAGAATGCAATATTATTAATGTTGTGAACGAATCAGTAATAATATCAATGGAACACGTCATTCCGTTGCTCTCTTCCAACGTGCCGATTTTGAATGATGAAGAGGATACGACGACACGAAATATTGTTGATAATGAATCGTTTGTCATATCAATGGAACATATTCAGTTGCTATCTTCCAACGTGACGATTTTTGATGAAGCAAGAAGCAAGCAGGCATTCGGCGAATTAGCAAACAACACATTCAAGAACGCAACCAATGCGCCATCCAAGTTTCTTACAGGGACGCTTAATAAGGTGTTGCGGGCCGATCCAGAAGCAAAAAAATCCGCGACTTTTGTATTTGTTGTAGCACCCCTGTTACTCTTTTGCCTTCTTTAATTAGTATAGTCCTGATCGAGTCACACGGTTTTTTATTTGGACTATTTGTCATTTAATTACCTCTCTTTAAGACCGATTGTTATGAATTGTTTGAGTTTTTTCTATGTTATGTGTTGTTTAATTAGTTATTAAATCGAAAACTGACAACTGATTAACTTTCTAAAAATTTCATACTATTTAGTACTACTATCATTAGAGATGCAAGCATGCCCAAATCCATTTGTTAATAACTACATTTGTCTTGTAGAGATTACATAAATGCAATCAATCAATCTAATTATCATTCTTGGATTACTAGAGTACTTTTATTTTGCACTCATCATTATAGTACGTCTCTCTTTATGAAAAGAATTTGCAATTGAGGTGCAGCTGATTAACTAGTATAACACTGGTTGGCCCAAAAGCCTAATTAAGTATTGCAACCAAAATACTTACAGTGAAACGAATGGGATCAACCAACATTTAGCCTGTTTAACAGGCCCATTATGTCCACTTTCTTATCCCTTATTACGTTGATTTGATACCCAATGCTGTTTAATAATTATTTAGAAGATATTGGGCTAATAATTATGTGCTCACGCAGTTTCAGATATCATATTGCAGATAAAAAGCACTTTCTTTCCCTAAGAGTTATTTGAGAATACGTTAAATACTATCAAAAACATTTACTTTATACTTCATATATTCAAGTAAATGTTATTTTGTTTATTAAAAATTATGACAAATTACTAAATTATAGTTTAGGATTGTGGTATTTGCATCAGAATGTATTTCATTCTTTCACACACAAAATTATCAAGTGTTAATTGTATTGTTCTTTACTATGATAAAATGTATAGTTGTAGTGAATTGAATATTATATATAATAGAATAATGTTATTATAACTAAAACTGTAGAGACACAATATAGTATAAATAAATTTAATAATATAAGGGCCAATTCAACTCCAAAGTGGGCTTCATTTTATTTGAGAAAATCAAGGTCAAAATAGTACATCTAGATGTGTGATCATCATTGGGACTTCAACTAATTAATCATGATTAGGAAGCCCCCCTGCACGTGTTATTTCCAGTTAAACCTTCAAGTTGAGGGATTATATTAGATATGTATATGTATGATGTGTAATCACATGCTTAACAGCTCAGCCCAGTCACATGGCCCAGATACGTTCTGGCCCATTTTTTCATTCTTTTATAAATTCTATATTACCAACTATATATTTTTTTTGTAACGGTTTTGATCGTAATAATTTGAGATCACAAAATCTATGTATATCACTTACAAATCTTTTGAATGTGGACATCTCATCAAATATTAAGAATTGAAGTAATGTGATTTGTTTAACCAACATTTATCAAATATCACGATGATACAAATCTATTATTATTTTTGTTAACAGAAACATGTTTATTTTTAGTAGTTAATTGTCCCCCAAAATAGTACATCAATACTCGGATTTGAACCCGTGATCATCAGAGAGCTAAGGCCTCCTACAACGTTTTAGATCACTATACCAAGACTTCAAGAGTTTATTGAAACATTATCTATAGCTATGATTCTTTATAATAGGGGTGAGATTGGGTCGGTTTGGGTCGGTTTTTGGCCTAAAACCGAAACCCAAACCGAATCTTTAGGTTTTTAAAAACCAGAAACCATTGGATTCGGTTTTGGTTCGGTTCGGTTTGTCGGTTTTTCGGTTTGGTTTGGGTCGGTTTTCGGTTTGACATTGTTTTTTTTCTTTTTCCAATAGTCATTTTGCCAAGGTTTTAAAAGAATTGGGAGTAAGAAAAGCCTAATATGTGTTGATAGTAAACACAGCAACACAAAATTAATGATGTCCTATATTACCGTATCATTTCCAAATTATACAAATATTGGACAAACGAAGATTAAAACACCATACTGTATGTATGAATTCGAGAAGATAATGAAAAGCCTGTTGGGATTAGTTTGTTAAATGATACAGATATAAAACATATAAAATAAGAATCTAATTTGATGTAGATATAAAAGATAATATATAAATTATAAAATAAAACTATAACATATATGGTATTCGGTTCGGTTCGGTTTTGACGGTCGGTTTTTGCATATGAAACCGAAACCCGAACCGATCCGTTCGGTTTTTAGAAAACCAAAACCAAACCAATGGATTTGATTCGGTTTTCGGTTTTTTCGGTTCGGTTTTCTCGGGTTTTTTCGGTTTTTGGTTTTTCGGTTCGGTTTTTGCTCACCCCTACTTTATAAGGTTGTAGTTCCTTTTGTTATATCTACTACTTTTGAAGTCCAAAACGATTTCATCGTATTTACTAGCACTTTAACATTTTAGTATCTATAATAACTAATAACATTTATATTGTCAAAAAGATAATCAGTCAACAAGTTCGTTATTCATTCTCCCACAAGGCTGTTATGAAAATTTTCAGTTGGTGCAATCAAACCGACAAAAAAATCAAGCTTAGTAAGCTAGCATTTCTAATTATTGAAAAACTGAATTATTAACCTGAAAATCTAACACAAACGAAATACCGAGCTGGCTCTTCATGGATCATTTTCGTAAAAATAATGAAATTTAATCATGGTTGACAGTTGCACATGCTTCGGTGCACGTGTGGGTACCCCAAAATGACCTGCCCAATAATTATTTTTTACTAATCTTATTCTTAATGATATACCCTTATGCAGAGTAAAATAATTCCAATAATTGGTCGTTAATGTAAAAAGTAATTGTTTAATTAAAACATCTCGAAAACTATAACGGGAACATTTGTGGGCTGTTTGTGAACAAAAGTATAACAGAGTAAGGTGGTGTTTGATAACATAAGACATGACTTAATCTTAATTGCCTAAGTTGGATATAATGTTTGTTTAGGACTTATTTAATAAGTCATCACTTAATTAAAAAGTGCAGCTAAAAAGTATTTTACATAATTATCCTTTCAAAACTTTTCTTTAAAAACCACTCATTAAATTTCAAGGGTATTATAGTAATTTAAATTATTCAGTCGGTTAATTCAGCACACATAACAAACAACAATTATTTATTTATCGTCTTACCCGTCTCAGACACACTAAATTCAGACAGACACTTAATCCACACAGCACTTAATGGAAAAAAAACAAACAGGCCCTAAGGCATTATGATATTTGTGAAATGTATAGCAGGGTAAGGAATTATGATATTTGTCCCGACTTCAACGATCTCATTAGGTAAATACCTATGAAATAATTAAAATAATTGCTTATGATTTTTGCGGATTCAACAATCTTTATTCCTTAAAAACAGCTCAAATGTTAAAACATACCTTTAAGATTAATATAACCTTTTTTCTTTTTTTTTTACTATATTATTATATTTTTTGTTTGTCTTGAATCTATTTGTATGCGTATATAAAAACACATTATTTAGCTATTATATTTACGTTTTAATATAAATATTTAGTACTCCTTAGCCATATGCTTTGATAACAAAATGGTAACATTGTTATAATATGTGAGGGGACAACTCGTTGACATAATGATCACTATCTATTTTATCTCTAAAAAGTCGGTAATGCAACCTACTAATAATAGGAGGTACTACATTTCGGTAGCTGATCGATGATATGGTCTGCTTAACTATTTATAGTGCAATGTAATGTATATAACTTGAAGCTTGTCAGGTTTGCGCTTTTTGGTTCGAAGTCTAGACGTGCTTGTGTTATCTTGGTGGTTATTAATTGACTAGCGACTAGCTAGTAACCGGACCTGTTATTTACGGAACGTTTGCAGAACTAGCTAGTAACTGAAGCTGTTAGTTGAAACTGGAATTTGATGTTGTAAGCTGTTAACTATTAGCTTTTACTGCTTATAAACGTTTAGTAGAGTAGTTAGTTGTACCTTAAATTAAAATATATCAAAGAATATTATAGCTTGACATAAATAAAAATTTAAATAATAAACACTAATAATATTCAAAATGTAATTCTGTAAGTAACTAAATGTTTTTTCTAGTTAATTATATGAATTATATTTTGTATGAGACATATATCAGATTATAAAAAGTACCATAAGGTTTGAACGGTGAACTGTGAAGTGCTTTAAAAACACAATATAAAAGAAGAAAACATTATTTGAATTATATTTCTCTAAAGCTACATCAAATATTAGTTATCGTAACAAAAATAATAACCGGAATAATGAGTATATTAAAAGTAAAAATAAGTTTAACTTTTAGTGATAAGAAGTGATTTTCCGGATATAAACAAATATGAAATAAATTTTTGTCAAAGAATTTTGAAGGATATATATTTAGTTGTATATATTAAATAGGTTTTTGCCCCGTGCGTTGCACGAGCTAACATAAAGTTACATCAAATAATTCAACAAAAGCTCAATATATATAAGAAAAACTTCAAGTGAAGAACGGACATAGTTTTTTATGAAATTCTTGTAACCTTAAACATATAAGTCGTAACGATTTCAGGGCAGATTTGTTACGTGAAAGCAAATAGTTAAGAAGACATTTACCCCTATACAACATATGGTTACAACAATATTCACATTCGTAAGTATGAAATACCTTATAATGCGTATATAAGAAGATGTATCATGTATTTATGAATTCTTAATGTTAATGGAATAAAAATTATAGGTAGAATGTATTATATATCCTTTTTAATAAAAAGAGTTAAGAAAAGAAAAAAGAAAGTATTGTTAATCCAAATCTTTTTTGATCCATAGTGTAAATTAATTACGCTAAAGAAAGTAATGCTATTCCAAGCATGATTATGGTTGTCTCTATCTTACTAAAACATGTGGAAAAAAAATCAAAATATACTATGCAATACAACAAAAAGTTCTAAAAAAAAAAACTCAAATAATACAAAACCCATATGCATAAGATTATCCGAATAATATATTAAGTTTCGCATATACTAAATGACCATAACATCATATCCTTGAAAGGTATATCGTTTTACCTCATATCTTCCAAACCTCAAATATCTCTATCACATAACACATTCCCATATAGCATTATATGAACTCTATAAAATTGATATAATTACAAACGACCATAGGACCTAATACAATTTCTTTCTATGTGTTTTGGAAAGTGAATCTTTTGGTAGGAAAGAGGTCTTTAAGAAATATATTATGAAAAGATATATTAGAGATATTTATTAAAAATATTGTAAAAAAATTATAAAGATGACATATAGGATAAAATCCTATGTGGCAATTTTTAAAAATACCTTTAAATTGAAAATGGCTTTAAAAGGCTAGGATTATTACTATTTTAATATAAATATAGATAAAATAAAATGATTTCATATTCATTTTCAGAGTTTTAATAATTGTAAAAAACAATCCGAAGTATACAATACAATAATTAGTTGATAGGGAAAAGATGCTTCTCGATGAAAATGAAGCATGCACATATTCCCCGCATTTAACTTTAGTATAACTTTTTGTATACAAACTTAAATGTAGTTTTTTTACCATCAAACTCTTGGTTTTAGCCACCTATTCTTTTAGTTTCTACCCCTTATAATAAACTTTTAGTTTCCAGACTTTTAGGTAATGTTGTATGTATATATGTTTGCATGACGCAGCGTCGATCCCGGGCAACGCCCGGGGTCAAAAAACTAGTTCATTTACAAAGAAAAATAATATATATATTTTCCAATTTAATTTTGTTAACTCATTTTTCATAAAAAAATACTCATCATCCTCATTCTTGCAATTTGCAAATATAATTATTAATAGAGAAAAGTTAATTTAGGGACACTTTTAAATTAGGGACATTAGGGACACTTCTTAATCATTCATTTTTCACCATCTTCGACCACCACCACCATCACCGACCACCACCATGATCCTCCGGCGACGGCGACCACCGTCACCACGACTTACACATGTGTAAGTACAACTTACACATGTGTAAGTTATACAACCACCATCACCACCACCACCACCATCATCTCCGACCACCACCATGATCCTCCGGCGACGGCGACCACCGCCACCACGACTTACACATGTGTAAGTTTGTAAGTTACAACTTACACATGTGTAAGTTACATGTCCCTAATGGTCCCTAATTTAAGATGTCCCTAAATTAACTCACCCCATTATTAATATGTTTATATATAATAAGCCAATGTGCTTTTAGGACAACTTTTGGCGCATGATTTTTGTAGTATACTTGTGTAGAAAGTGCTTAGTTCGTCAACTTTCATGCAATGTAATAACATCAACATAGTTTGTATCTTTCTATATTTTTGTCACAATGTGTTATAAGAGTATATCATTAGAAACAGACCACCAAAAGGAGGTCCATAGGATACAAGTCCAACAAATCCAAGTTAAAGAAAAACCAAAATAAACACCAAAACGTAATTTAATATGTAATGGAAAAAAGATCTATAACTATTTTTGATATATGTGGAGTAAATTAACATATTAACTAAAGGAAAACTTATATACTTCTAAGACTGTTAAAAAGTATGCTTGTAATCTTATTCTTACTTAAAATAGTTACTTATTGTATGATTAGCATGTGTGCAGGCTGCTTATGGATAAGCTGCTGTGTTGATCAAATTGGATATAAGCTGCTTTATTTAGAAGATGGACTTAGAATGTTCAAGTCATGAGTTCCAGGGGCTAAAGTTGTTCATTCTGGAAGTTAAGAAGTATAGGGACTAGTTTTGTCATTAGCTTATAGTCTCTTTGTATAAATAGGATGTTATAACCCAATTAGGGTTCATAACCCTATTATTGTTTATTCTTTTTTGATCAGTTCTCTCGATATTATTTTCTCTCAAATTTCTTATTTCAATATTGTAATAGAACACACAATAATCTAGTTGTGTGAATCCTTCCTGATTAGCAGTAAGGATTGTTTACTATTTGAGAAGTTTGTTTCCTTTGGTTCAATTTAGATTGAATTAGATAAAAGATTAAATTGAGATTTAATCTTGTGTTTTATGGATTATTGAAAGTTTGTTCATGGTATCAGAGACAGGTTTCTCGTCGTTTATCGCGATTAATCGGAATAATTTGTTATAATAATAAATCTAGGGTTCCGAGATCTCCGATTTAGGGTTTCGTTTATTTTGGGGATTTTGTGTTTAGATCTGGTTATTGTTAACGGCGTATGATCAATTGATCACCGTTATTGTTTCTAGATCCGATTGTGGTTGTAAACCCTAATTTTTTGAGAAAATTAGGGTTAGGGTTTTACTGTTCATCGACTAAGTGAATCGATCGAATAGTACGGTTGTTGCTTCTTGATTCTGCTATTCATCGACTAAGTGAATCGATTGAATAGTAGAGTTCCTCTTCTTCTTCATTCATCCGATAGCACTGTTTGTCTTCTTCTTCCTTATTTTTTCTAATAATTTTTTGTTTATCTTATTCTCATTCAAAACAACTGTGCTAATACTTGACCTGCCTTCTTTGAGAGGTTAGGAATCCTGTCCCTGACACTTTTTTTAATAATTGTTGTTTGTTTATCTGGTTAATTTAGATTAATTGATTTCTGTTTGTGATAGTTGTGCTGTTATTTGAGTTTATTTGTCTTTGTGTTATTGATTCTGTTAGTGATTAATTGAGTTTAACTGCTATTTGATCTGTGCTTGATTAATTGAGATTAATTGGAACAATGGATGATGATAACTTGAATGGTTATGGAGAATATGGCTATGTGTCTAATAATGATTCTGAAGATAATGTTACTCAGATTAGCAAACTGGATTTAAGTAATCCTTTACACCTGCATCCTAATGATTCTTCTACTCTATCTATTGTGTCTATTAAGCTTAAAGGAACTGAAAATTATCAAATCTGGAGTTGTGCTATGATTTTGGCTTTAGAAGCAAAAAATAAAATAGGATTTGTTGATGGAACTTGTAGAAGGTCTAATACTGATGAAGTGTTAGGAAAACAGTGGGATAGATGTAATGCTGTTGTGCTTTCTTGGATTCTTAATTCTATTAATAAAGAGTTGTATTTAGGGCAAATCTTTAGTAAGAAAGCTAGTCTTGTTTGGAAAGAATTAAAAGAGACTTATGACAAAGTTGATGGTTCCGTGATCTTTAATCTGTATCATAAGATTAATTCTTTGTGTCAAAATGGTATGCCTCTGTCTGATTATTATCATAAACTAAATGCACTGTGGAAACAGTTTGATGCTTTAGTGCAATTACCAAGATGTACTTGTCATGCTGCTTCTGATTTTGCTAAACATACTCAACTAATGAAACTTATGCAATTTCTGATGGGTCTTGATGATATGTATGTTAATGTGAGAAGTACTATTTTGACTAAAGAACCATTACCTGATCTTAGAACTGCTTATTCTATTTTGTCTAGAGATGAGTCTCATAGAGGTGTTACTTCTACTTCTTCTCAAAAATCTGCTTTTGTGTCTAAAGTATATCCTTCTAAAGGTTTTCCTAATAACAATACTTTTTCAAAGAATTTTAAAACTAATTCTTCTCAGAATAATAACAAAGGTTCTTCTGTTGTGTGTGAAAATTGTGGTTTTAATGGGCATTCTATTGATAAATATTTTAAGATCATTGGATATCCTCCAGATTTTGGTAAAAAAAGGTTTGCAGGATCTCAGTCTAACAACAGGAAAGTTTCTAGTAATAACACTTCTGCTTCTTCATCTTCTCCTTCTTTTTCTGAAGAACAGTTAACCAGAATCATGAATCTTCTTAAGGACAATTCAGACTCTTCTCAAAATGTGAATGCCAACATGGCAGGTGTGGTGTTTAATAATAGTAAAATTTTTAATGAAAACTTTAATAAATTTTTCTGTTCTAATGCTAATTTGAGACCAAAATTTTCAAAGAAAAGTTGGATAAATGACTCAGGGGCTAATCATCATATTACTTATACTGAAGAAAATCTTGTTGATGTCATTGACATTTCTAGTTTAAAAATTAAAGTAAGTCATCCTAATGGAACTTTTGCATATATTCAAAAAATAGGAAATCTTCAGTTAACCAATTATTTAACTCTTTATGATGTCTTAGTTGTTCCTGAATATTGTGTTAAGTTACTTTTTGTTCATAAAGTGGCTAAGCATAGTAAGTTACTTATGGCTTTTGATGAGTCATTATGTTATGTTATGACTCAGGGTTTGAATGCAATAAAGGTTCAGGGAACTGGTAAACAGATTGGTGGTTTATACTATATTGATGAATGTTTAGAAGGTATGTCTAGTGTTAGGTCCAGATTTAGTCCAGATTTACTGGACTCGCTCCAGACTCGACTACTGGAGCTTACTGAAGATCTGTCCAGAAACGTGTTCTACTGGACCTACTCCAGACTTGGAAACTGGAGTCCCTCTGAAGATTTGTCCAGAAATAATGGAAGACCAGTGAGCAAATACTTGTATAGGAATCTGGAGTATTCTCCAGATTATCTCACTGGACTTCACCCCAGTCCAGATCTACTCTACTGAAGACGTTCTCACTGAAGTCAAAGACTGAAGTAAGAATAAAGAAGACTGATAAATGGCGGAGTCCACTGGAAGTCTTACCAGATCTGAACATTGGAGGATTGTCTGTGTTCTAGACCTTACAAGTCTGAACACTGATATCGAGGATTTGACTTTAAGCCTTTACACACTTTCCAAAGAACAACCCACTTGTTCTTTACCAAAGTATACGTGTGTTAAGGTGGTTGGATAAAAGGATACACTTGCACTTGATGTGACTTTATCCTTATTCCTTATCCAATACATTTAATGTTCTTGTCGGATCATTAAATGTATGCAACCATATTTGTACGGCACAAAATTCACTGGTGAATTTTGTTGCCTATAAATACAAAGTCATTTCTTTGAGAAAATCACTTTTTAGCAAATTGGTGAACTTGTTTAAATACTCTCGATCTAAACAGTTATACTTCACAACTCTAAGTATATCGATCAAAGGAGTTTATTTAGCAAGTATAGATCACTTGTAATTCAAAGATTGTTTAGATACTTACATACGTGTAATATCTAGGTTTCGCAACGATCTTGTATTTTGTTTATACATCAATAAATAAAATACACTTGAAAACTACATTTGTGTTCCACCATTTATTTACTTGTTTAAATATTGCTTAAGTCATTTATTACTTTGTTTATATTCTTGCATATTTATATTGAAGTAATACTAGTTCGATTCTAGTTCATACTTGTCTTGTATTTTACACTCGTGGGTTAAACCATCGTGTGATGGACTTTACATCTAGGCTTGTTACTTGCAATGTGGCTAAATCTGTTTGGCATTCTAGACTAGGTCATCCTTCTGAAGTTGTTTTAAATAAAATGCAACATTTACTTGGATATAAACATGAAAATGAAACTGTTTGTGATATATGTCATCAAGCTAAACAAACTAGAAATCCTTTTCCAATAAGTGATCATAAGACTACTTTTCTTGGTCAACTAATACATTTAGATGTATGGGGACCTTACAAGGTTACTGGAAGGGGAGGTTACAAATATTTTTTGACTATTGTTGATGATTATACTAGGGCAGTTTGGGTATATTTGTTAAGGTCTAAAGATGAAGTCTTTGAAAATGTAATTCTGTTTTTTAACTTGATTAAAAATCAGTTTCAAACTACCATTAAAACTTTGAGAAGTGATAATGGTACAGAATTTTTGAATTCTAAATTTAATGCTTTTGTTGAAACAAATGGCATAATTCATCAAACTTCAAATGTATATACACCCCAACAGAATGGGGTGGTTGAAAGAAAACATAGACATCTTTTGAATGTTGCTAGGTCTCTTCTGTTTCAGGGGGGTCTACCTCTTAGTTTGTGGACTGAATGTGTTCTAACTGCTACCTATTTGATTAACAGATTACCTTCTTCAATGCTTAATGGAAAGTCCCCTTATGAAATGATCTTTAATCAATTACCTAATCTCTCTCATTTAAAAACCTTTGGTTGTTTATGTTTTGCAAAAAACTTAAATAATAATGATAAATTTTCTAGTAGAACAACCAAAAGTATAATGTTAGGCTACTCATCTTCAAAAAAGGGTTATAAACTTTTGTCACTTGATGATAACTCTATTTTTATTTCAAGAGATGTTAAATTTTTTGAGAATATTTTTCCTTTAAAACTTAAAAAGATTTCTTCAAAAGACTTAAACCAAAACTTGTTTTCTGACTTTTTTGATGACAATGAGTATCCTAAACCACCCAATGATGAAGAGAGAGATAAAAAGGATTCCAATGGTGATGGCAAAGGTTCCTCTCATTCTGGTAGTATCCCTAGTGACTCTACCAATGAAAGTGAAACCACTGCAACACATGAGGAAAGTATACATAACTCTGAGGGTAAAGAAGGTTTAGATAATCATTTGATTCAAGAAAATGAACAAAATTTTGAGAATGATAATGTTGAAAATCAAGTTGTTAATGATGTTAATAATGATAATGCTGAAGATCAGTCTTTGAGAAGAACTGATAGGGTTTCTGTTTTTCCTAGAAAATATGCAGATTTTGTGGTTAATTCCAGTGTTAAATATGGTCTTGAAAAATATGTGTGTTATTCTGCTCTGAGTAATATGTGTGTTGCTTTTGTGACTGAATTAAATAAGAGTACTGAACCTCAAAGATATAGTGAGGCTTGCAAACACACTGTTTGGATAGATGCAATGAATCAAGAAATAGAAGCATTACATAGAAATAACACTTGGGAATTAACTGACCTTCCTAAGGGAAGAGAACCTATAGGTTGTAAGTGGATTTATAAAATTAAATATAAATCTAATGGAGAAATAGAAAGATATAAAGCAAGATTGGTTGCTAAAGGATATAGTCAAAGAGAAGGTATTGATTTTGATGAAACCTTCTCTCCTGTTGTGAAGATTGTAACTGTTAGATGTATGATTAATCTTGCTATTCAAAATGATTGGAATTTATATCAACTTGATATAAATAATGCATTCTTATATGGTGATCTTGATGAAACTGTGTATATGAAACCTCCTGAAGGTTTTTGTGATGTTAATGATAAAAGAGTTTGTAAACTTAACAAATCTTTGTATGGTTTAAAGCAAGCTCCTGGACAATGGAATGCAAAGTTGACTGATGCTTTAGTTAAACATGGATTTGTTCAAAGTAAAAGTGATTATGCTTTGTTTACTAAACATTCTGTGTAACAACCCTCAATTTCCGACTAGGACAATTTACTTAGACTTATCTAGGTATCTATCCCTAGAGGTTTATTAAGAGAATTGGCCTTCTAGACATTTCGGCATGGTGATAATTGCCCTCTAGTTCAATGAAGTATTGTAGGTGACTAGCTATCTTATAAATGCCATGAATAATAACTATAATCATTCAACACAATCTCAAGCTAAAAACTAGTTCTAATTGAACTTGACAAAAGGTCAACGAACCAAAAACTTTATTTCGAGAAGTTAAGTTATATAAATAATAATGTGAGTCTCACAAGTTGAGATATCAATCAATATTCTTATAAATGTCCAACAAATCAATCACCAAACCAATTTAAGTAAATATGACATGAGAACAAAGATTTCTATCTCAAAGCACATTTATAAACTAATATGTACATAAAAGTGTTTAAATAACAATAAGTATATATATATATGCTAAAATAAATACAAGTTTATAAATAAAGGCTTATGTAACAAATTAAAAACACAAAAATATATACATACATATACATATACACGACATATATACATATACACATACTAGAATAAAAAATGTACTTACACTACAAACTAATACAAATAACCTTACAAAATACATATACAAACACCTAACTCATACATACATTCATACACACTTATACACTTATAAAATTTAAAAAAAAAAAAAGGGAGAAACCCTATCCTTAAGCTTTGGCCGTCCCCCCCCTCTCTCACACACATTCAACACATTTTTCACACACACATTTTCTCTCATCCAAAAACTCTCTCTTTTCCTCTCAAATTTTCTGCACATTTCTCTCTTTCTCCTCTCCCATTTTTGGCTCAAATAATCAAGAAAAACAAGAACAAAAATCAATCTAAACTATATTAATAATAAGGGTTAAGCAAGGGTTGTTTCAAGATAAGATTAAGGGTTGTTTCAAGCTTGGATTAAGGGTTATTAGGAGCCTAAATAGGTCCGAAAATTCTGCCCATTTTTCACCTTCAAAACCAAGTTCTTCAAGGGTATAAATCTTCATCTCTTTACTAGATCTATATTGTTCTTGTTAATGTTCAAAGGTTTTATCAAAAGTTTATGTTTTCTTCTTGTTTTCTTTGTAATATACACTTGATGAAGGCAAGTTGATAGGATCTTTCTCCTCATGCATATGCATGTCGAAATCTATGAGAAAGATCCAAGGATTCAACAAGTTTAAGACCCAAAAGTGTTGTTATAGATTAGTAGCTTTTAAAGTGATTTTCCTTTTCATGGATCTATATGTTTTAGTATATTTTGAAGAATATATTTCTGAGATTTTTTATTAAAAAGATGTTTTTATGTTGTTGAAAGTTAGATCTATAAAGATTGGTATTGAAAAGTGTTGATTTGAATGAATACATGTTAGATCTAAGAAAGTTGAATCTTGTTGTTGGATTATGAGATGGATGGACTTGTATTAAGTGAAAAATATGTTAAAAGAAGTATAATAATCTGGAAATTTGATGTTGAGAGATATAAAAATAAAGTATTAATCTTGTAAATGATGAACTCAAGTGTTAATAAAGCAAGAATGGTCATTGGTGAGTTGTTATAATCAAAGACATTCTGACAGAAATAATTTTCTGTCTTAAATCGGGTGAACTGAACATGTGAGGGCCGTTTCAAGCAAAACTTTCAAAATAAAAGTTGTAGATAAAAGAGTTAAGTTTAACCTCCAACTGGAATCACTCAAAAATACTAAACCAAACCAAAGATATGATTTTTCTACCAAAAGTGGTCAAAACTGGATTTTTGTCTTAATGTTGAGTCAACTTTGACGATTTTTAATTCCTTAACTAATAGGTTTCAGAAGTTTAAACTTGGTTTGAACTGAGTTCAAAGTGTCCCTAACTTAAAATAAAATTGGGAGATTTTTCTTAAATGTCCATCATAGAAATCTTTTATAAAATATCTTGAGTCGCACAGCAGCTCTTGTTCTGACCAGTTTTGGTTTGGTAATTTTTAGAGGTAGTAAACAATGTCTAAAAATTTAGAAAAAATTCACATAAATATAGGACACCTATATGTCTCTGTATAAAAATCACAACGTCCAAATAATTCAACTTAACCAAGAATGACTACTCAACATTTTATGAAAATAAGTGTTAAAACAGAAAATTCCAAGAAAAAGTTCTTCACAACAAAATAAGCTAAAAGTCACTAGATTGCAACTCTAACCAACTCCAACAATCTCGTAACAAAAAGTATTATAAACCTACTGAGAATATGTCAAATAAAAGTTATAAAACTTAACTTGGTTATTAAATGGCAAAGACAAGCCTACAAATCACTAATTCGGTTCATATAAGCACTAACCGAAAGCTTTAATTTGCACACATCACACCACCACCACTATCACGACTTAAGGCACAAAAATATAATGAACATTCTGTAAATAATGAAATAAGGATGAAAATCCATTTTGACGCATTTGAATTGCTTGGAAAATGAGGCAAAAATCACTATTTCGGTAAACGATTTATAAGCTTAGAATCCTCAAAATGAGCGAGACACAAGAGAGGTTGAATTGATATAATTTTTCCCATGATAAAAGTTGCCTAAAAGGCCTGGGATTTTTAGCCAAAAAGTTGTGTGGTGATTTCTAAGAATTTCTATTAATTATTAAATTTAAATGATAATTAAAAAGGTAAATAAATAAATAAATAAAGTATATAAATCATGAAATTGGTTAAATAATCACAACCAATGATGAAAGTGACTAAAACCTACTGGAATAAAATCATTTTAAGTCAAAGAACAAATGTCATATAAATTAGAAATAATTAAGTAAGTGAAAATCACTAATTAATAACTATTTTTTTAAATTAATAGAAAAATTACATAAATAAATATATATATCACAATATTCTAAGTTAAAAAGCATAATAATCAGAATATAACCCAAATATAATTAGCCACGAATTATAAAGGCAAGTGAGGTACTTAAAAGTATTTTTAAAGAATTATTTGGTTAATAAATCAAGAAAATGAATAAATAATTAATTAAATAATATTAAATTAAATAAATAGTTATAAATCAGAAAGTATTCATAAATATTAATATTATGAAGTTACTAATGTCAAATATTATAATCAAGCAAAGCACACAATGGGAACCATGATAATCAAAGGCAAATTACCGAAATTCTAACAACTTATAACTACATGTATAATGAAAGTGACCCTTTTACACCAACACTCTATACAACCAAAAAGATGCAAATATTAACAATATACTTGGATCCCAAAATTTATGACAACATAATGAAAGTGGCATTTCTTAGTGATGGCTTAAGATAGGAACTTACGTATATTAGTCCTATCGTAGGGATAGTCTTGGCTCGAAATGTGATTGAGGAATATGACAGATATATGATCAAGGAAGCGATAGATGGGAAGTACCCATTTTGGATAAGTGAATATAATATGCGGCATATCAAGGTGAGTCATAGCCCCCCTTTCAAACTCTTTTATGTGTTTTACATTCGGGGTGAAAAGTATGATAAATAAAATGGCTTTATATATATGAAATGATTCATGAAAGAATGCTTATGAAATGGGATATTGTATGTTCAATGTGTTATATGTTATACGATGAGCTTGAGTTCTGTCAAACTGAGATACTTCAGTACACTACTATTAACTCCGATAGTGGAGGCCTGTAGTTAGAGGGTTGCGCAACTAGAGTCGTCCACGCACCCACTAAATAGGTAACGGTGGAATGTTTGGTCTGCCTTGGTGGCCACCTTCATTGCCAGTCCGACCCGAGCGGTGCTCTAACTATCTTGTTATATTATTGGTCGTTTCCATGGCACGACCCCAATTGTGATTAAAGCACTTGATTGACAGCTTGTGCTCTGAAATGAAATATTATGTTGTTTGGGACATGTAAAATGGTTGTAGTAGTGGCTCAAGCATATACTCATCGAATTATGCCTTTGGGCTGAATGGAAATCATTATTATTGCTGTGGATGGAAATTATTGATTGAACATACGGTTTGGGTATTGGACCTTATATGGAATCTTGAAAGTTGTTGAATTTGGCAATATTGAAGTATTGATGACCAAATGGTTTTGGTATGATGAATGATTAATCGATTGATATATTTTTCTCTCACGATAAATGTGACAAATGAGAACTTTATAATTTACCATGGATTTCTCAACTATTTTGAAATGGATATGTAACGAGAATTACTTAAAAACCTATGCACTCACCAACTACGTTTTCGTAGTTGACACTTTTTCTTCATGCTTTTCAGGAATTAGCGTAAGCCTTGAGGAATTATATGCATCATGATTATTTGCATTGCACATTGGAGTCAAAGATCAAACCTTGTGACGGGCGATGGAATCCGCCCTGATCATTGTAGTATATCGTCTCATGTATTTGTTATTTGTTTCGTGGACTCAATATCCAAGTATGGTAGACGTATTGTACTTGGGAATTGGTTCACATGCTTGTGCATTGTAAAATAATTTTTATCAAATAAAGCTATGGTGAATGTAATCTATTATCCTTTGTTTCGAATACTCGACTTTCTGTACATCTCAGCGTTCCGCCGTAGTTGGGGTGTTACATTCTGGTAACTTGTTTATTGCTTTACTGGTTTATGTGGATGATATTATTGTCACTGGAAATAATGAACAAGAAATTGAGAATTTTAAGTGTTATTTAAAAACTCAATTTCAAATCAAAGATTTAGGGTTACTAAAATACTTTCTTGGAATAGAAGTTATTAAAACTTCTAATGGTGTGTGTTTAAATCAAAGAAAGTATTGTCTAGATCTTCTTGCTGAATTTGGTTTACTTGCTGGAAAACCTATTCATGTGCCTCTTGATCCTAATGTTCAACTTTCTAGTGAAGCTAATAGTTCTGATCCTGTTTTGTCAAATATAACAGAATATCAAAAGCTTATTGGTAAGCTAATTTATTTAACTCATACTAGACCAGATATTGCTTATACAGTTCATTGTCTAAGTCAATTTATGCATAAGCCTTTAGCTTCTCATTTGAAAGTAGCATTGAGGGTTCTTAGATACTTGAAAGGAGCTCCTGGCAAAGGTATTTCTATACATAAGTCTTTTTCTTTTAATCTTGAAGCTTTTGTTGATTTTGACTGGGGGAAATGTATTTCCAGTAGAAGGTCAGTAACTGGATATTGTGTTTTTCTTTGTGGATCTTTAGTATCTTGGAAAAGTAAGAAACAAAATACTGTGTCAAAATCTTCCACTGAAGGGGAATACAGGGCATTGGCTGCTGTTACTTGTGAAATTATTTGGATTATAAAATTTTTGCAGGATTTACAATTCAAAAATGTAATTCCTGTCACAGTATTTTGTGACAATAAATCTGCTATAAAAGTTTCTTCCAACCCTGTTTTCCATGAAAGGACCAAACACTTAGAAATTGATCTCCATTTTGTGAGAGAAAAGATTTTGGCAGGGGTCATTAAAGTTGAGAAAATAGAATCTGCTAATAATATAGCAGATATTCTTACAAAAGGGTTGGATACAAAATCTCATGATGTTTTTTGTCAAAGAATGAATTTACTTAACCTGTTTGAGAATAAGATTAAGGGGGATGTTAAAAAGTATGTTTGTAATCTTATTCTTACTTAAAATAGTTACTTATTGTATGATTAGCATGTGTGCAGGCTGCTTATGGATAAGCTGCTGTGTTGATCAAATTGGATATAAGCTGCTTTATTTAGAAGATGGACTTAGAATGTTCAAGTCATGAGTTCCAGGGGCTAAAGTTGTTCATTCTGGAAGTTAAGAAGTATAGGGACTAGTTTTGTCATTAGCTTATAGTCTCTTTGTATAAATAGGATGTTATAACCCAATTAGGGTTCATAACCCTATTATTGTTTATTCTTTTTTGATCAGTTCTCTCGATATTATTTTCTCTCAAATTTCTTATTTCAATATTGTAATAGAACACACAATAATCTAGTTGTGTGAATCCTTCCTGATTAGCAGTAAGGATTGTTTACTATTTGAGAAGTTTGTTTCCTTTGGTTCAATTTAGATTGAATTAGATAAAAGATTAAATTGAGATTTAATCTTGTGTTTGCTGGATTATTGAAAGTTTGTTCAAAGACACCATGATTAATTTATATGATTAGGGAATAGAAAGCATGATTAGCTAAGATATTATATTATTAGATTTAGTGACAAGTTGGACAACCAAATGATGAGGTGATTTTAAGGTTTTTCGTTTATAAACAAATGAAGGGTATTTTTGACCATTGACCAAATAGAGGTTCTCACGTGCGGGGCAAAAACAATGCTTTGCTGGTAGTGTGCTGTTTGAGATTAGTGGTGTGGTTAGCCACGTACGATTCACATGACTACTAATCATGGTGTCCCATGCAACTTGACAATATTACTAAATTACTAATCCCCCTTTATTAGTATTCTAATTACTATAATCAAGATTTGAATCCTCTTCTCACGTTCGAGGAAGTTGTAAGTCATCTTGTTATATGTGAAGGACTTGTTTTTGTCGTTTTATAATAAGGTCACAATAATCAACCATTAAGATAGCTTTTCTAGATCTAATTTCAAGAAAATTGCATATTATTTTGTTATATGTAAAACACAATTTCTCGTATCCTACAATGTATATAGACTTTGATATTTTTCAATAGAATTGCGGATTACTCATTAAAGGGAAACAATATTTTTATCTATTTTATTGTGATCAAACAATCTTATTGAAAGACTTTCATAAAATATTAAAATAGTTTATTAACCTCAACTGTTGGATTTTGTAACAAAACTTTAATCATCCTCGACTGTTTAGTATGTTGCAAATGACTATACTTTCTAACAAATTTAGGGTCATATTAATTAACATAATAATTAGATTTTGTAACAAAACTTTAATAGATACTTAGAGTTTTAATTTACATAATAATTAACATGGCTAATAGATCGATGACTTGATACCTATGGAAAAACTTTGTGATAATGTGGCATTGATCATCAGGTAACCAGTGGCGGAGACAGGATTTTAATTATGGGGTCGCCGAACAGTTTTCATGATACTAATAAGTGTAAAATTAAACTACAAAATTCAATTACATTAGTCAGAGGTTGCCAATTACCTTAAAGCTGAATAAATACTTAGAAATAGTACTAGAAAATTTAGAGTTTTATAAAAATTGTGGGGTTGTCATGGTCAGCCTTAGCCATCAGATAGCTCCTCCACTGCAGGTAACACACGACGTCACATTATTTGATTGATGACATGGAACAAATAATTAGCTTGCTTACATTTATTGTTAAAAGAAAAACAAAAAACAAAGTTTGATGCATATATTGTAATCTTTTAAGAAAATGATAATGATAATACTTTCATAGTTTCATACGCCAATATACTTATATTATACAAAAGAAGATAAGTTCTGTATCATTGGATTGTAATAAATACACACAATCAAAGTTAAGATGTTATATGACCCGGCCTCCCGGATGAAAATGATGTTAGACCAAAAATATCATGGGTCTGGAAATAATAATGTATGCACAAAAACCAGACATGTGGAAACCAGCCTCTTTATGATTCAATGATGAAGACATGAATGGACCTAACTCATAACTTCCCTTCTCCTCCTTTCAAATTATTGGAACCATGCACTCCAATAATTGTTTTATTTTCTAGTCCCTACAAAATGATCTTCATATTGGAATATAGCTCTTCTATTTTAATACTCCAATTAATGACAATATACTAATAATAAATGAATAAATGAATTCCCTTCTGGATGGTAAGAAATTTGTATATCTGTAATGACTATCAAATTATCGTATTATTTTACTTTTTTTATTTTCAAAAAAACTCAGCAAATAATTATGTTTTTTTAGACAATTAATATTATTGCAACAATATTTTTCAGAGAATAAGTTAAAGTTGTGTTGATTACTTAGATAATGTTAACGAAGTTTGATTGATTACTTTTGTCTACATGTTATAGAAAGTGACGGATCTCTGCCGATACAAATAACAACTTATATTTATTTGCTACTTAATTACTTTTAATTCTAGAAAAGATTGATTGTGATTAAAAAGATAGAAAATGTGATTGTGTGCTCCATTACGACACTTAATTTTACTTTTTTTGTTTAGTCATATTAAGTATTACAGATTTACTTTTTCTGTTTTTATAAGAAGTTTCGGACTATTATGTGTTTAGTTTAAGGGTGTTGACGATTCAAGTCAAGTGAGTATTGGAAATTTTTAGGCTTTGGTAAGAGTTCAAATATTTTTTAAAAATATGTGTTCCAGTTGGAGCTTGAAAATTTTGTTATCATTCTAGCTCGAATTTAATAGTCATTTATGTTTATTGGTATTTTTAGTATCAAGTGTTCAAGTCAACTAAGTAAGTTTTAGGGGGTATTTGGTATTGCGATTACAAAATAAATTTTACGTCGTTTTCAAAATAAATTACGTTTTGAAAAAGCGTACATGTTTCTCCAAAACTGCGTTTTCACACCAGATAATTACTTTGTCATGCAAACATTTTTTTAGATTATTTGCGTTTTACAAACATAATAATAAGATAATTACTTTAAAACGCAATCTCAAACACCCTCTTACTTGATAATGCTAACCTTCTTAAAAATTAGAGTAAATTACACTTTTTGTCCCTGAAGTTGGCACGTTTTTCACTTTTCATCCCTAAAGTTTAAAAATTACAATTTTGACCTTAAACTTGGCCAATTTTTTCAATAATCGTCCTTTGGCCATACGGTGTTAAAAAATGGCCGTTAACGAGCGCTCGTGCCAGTCACGTGAGGGCATTAAAGTCTTTTCCCCTTTATCATCATCTTCATCAGATCATCATCTTCATCAGATCATCATCTTCATCAGATTATCATCTTCACCAAACCCAAATTGCAAATATAATTGAATCTTAAATTACAACACAAATCATCATCATCAGATGATTATCATCATCACCATCACAACTCTAGATCGGAAAAATGTAACTAAATAAGAATAAATTCATATCTACAATACATTCAAATACATAATCCAATTAAATAAGAAACTTATATAATCTAGTTTCCATTAGTTGGGTTTCGATCGAAAATCCATATATACAATAATTTCAAATACATATATAAATTCAATAGATGTGGAAATAAATCTAGGGTTTTCAAAACCCCCAATTCCAAACTAAATTCTATACAAATAAATCTAGTACACATACAATAGATCTGGAAATACATACCCCTGTTGATGATGATGATGATGAATCTGACCACTCACCGGAAAGTGATGATAAACCCACAATGTTGCTGCCGCTGATGACGAATCAACGAATCAATAAAAAGAAAGCTGTGGGTAGATTCATAATCACACCGTGAACAAAACCCACTGATTTGTAAATAAGTAGATGAAAGAAAACAAAAAATTCGAAGCAAGAAGGTATGTGTTTTTTCTTCCTTTTCTAAATGAACCTTTTGATTTGATTACTCTTTATCTTTCTTTATGGATCTATATTTTTAGATTGTTGATAAAGGTTTTCATGATGATGATGATCGAGGGTAACAATGAAATACACGAATCAAAGAAATAAGATAACAAAGAAATAAGTTTTCATGGATCTTGTTTTTTTTCATGATGATAATGATGATGATAATAAAAAAATAAGATATATAGTTTATTCTATACCTATTGTGTATGTGTGAATATATCTATGAAATAAAGTGGTGGTTGGATTTGATTTTTGGTTTATGGGAAAAAATGGGAAGAAAAATCATTGTTTTAAAATGAGAAAATGAGATGAAAAATATGTATCTGGGTTTATATGGTTAATTGGGGAGAAAAGATAAAAGGACTGAAAGTGAAAGGTATAACCATGTGAGGGACGAAAATTGTAATTAACTCAGTAAATTAGGACGTTGTTAAGATAAAATAATCATCCTACCCTCACGTGTTTTGCACGAGCGCTCGTTAACGGCCATTTTTTAACACCGTATGGCTAAAGGACGATTATTGAAAAAATTGGCCAAGTTTAAGGTCAAAATTGTAATTTTTAAAATTTAGGGATGAAAAGTGAAAAACGTGTCAACTCCAGGGATGAAAAGTGTAATTTACTCTAAAAATTAACCACCTCCAAGTAAATGTTTTCTTATTGCAATGATTTTTCAATGACTTCAATTTCATTATTCCAAAGCGACCGAAATTTACTACGGGTAAAAGAATAGATATTTACCTAAAGTTTGGAAAGAAATGGAAGGAAAATGGAGTCCAATTAAACTAGAACGCCAAAAAAAGTAATGGAAAAAGACGTAGTGGTAAATGGACAAGAAACAAGTTGATTAGCTATCGAGAAAATATATTTATATCATTATTATTATTATTATTATTATTATTATTTGAAAGGTGAATGATATTGATTTATAGAAGAAGGCTCATGGGATTGGCCCAACTTCACGTGCCTTCACATGGGTCGGGAACGAAGTGGCCTCGTACGGACTGGATATGGAAAAACCACTGTTTTAATGGGGCCCACAAAGGTAGATCCATTAGGCTAATGAGAGCAAGGCGCTCCTTTTCCATTTTTCACCTCGGGAACGCCCCGGAAGGCCCGGGAACGCCCGACACATTGCCCCGAGGGGCGTTCTGGAGAGAGAAAGTGGATAGGGCGTGAGAAAATGGACGGGAGAAATGGAAGAGAGGAAGGAATCTTTCATGAGGCCCACATGCAAAAAGCATCTCTTTTGTCTACTTTTTTTTTCTTTTTATATATAATATTAATATTAAATTAAATTGTGGGTCCCTATGAGAAGCCCTAAAGAAAGTCTTGCTCCGGATAGTCTTATTGAGGCTTGAGGGAACACGTGGGACTCTCATATCATTACTGGGGACACCTAATCATCCTCCGACATCATGTCGGACCATACTCTTTTGTCTTTCTCACTCTCCTCTTCCTAGCGCGTACCCTTCACCTATTTCACATTTTTTTAGTACGCCCTTCATTTTATCTTAATCAAGACTTTGAAATATAAAAATTGCCTTCAATAATTTATCTCTTTGAAAAATCACCCTCTACTCCATTATCATCCATCGTCGTCACCATCACGTGTCACCATTACTGTCAATGTCGTTGCATCGCGTAAACAAACGTGTAGTGTTTATTTTACTCGTATACAATTTCAGTAAATATTAATACTAGATATACAACTTTGAATTTTTTTCTTAAAAGATAAAAATCATATCAAATACACTAACTTTACATTGACACTTATTTACCCACTTAAAAGTTTTTTCTTACAAAATAAATATACACAATGAATATGACATGTAAAGTTTAAAATATATACTTATTACTAAAATTATTTGGGTAGCATATATGTAAATAATTTTAATCATATTTTGATGACGATGATATTCTATTTATGATTTTTTGGTTTTCAAAACAAATGATTATTCCACATATACAATTATACCTAATAGTATCAAAGAGTTTTGGTCAATCCAACACGAACTTACATCTCCAAGTTAATGTGACGATAAGATGTTATCTTTGAGATTATTTAAAGCATCTTCTATGTTGAGACATATCAATAATCTTAACCTTAATATATACCTAAAAAACAGCTAAACTATGTTGGAATAAACATAATTCGATTCGAGTGATAAAACATACCTGATCGTCCTGTGGAACCTGTAAGAACATTAAACATAATTGCTATAGATTTCGGGTTCCCAAAACAAGATGATTGAGTAATAATGAGATGATAAATTCGTCTGTAACATGATGCACGAATTAGAGAGGAATGCACACACGAATTTAGTGAGGGTATTATGTGTGATTAGTGATTATTCATTAACCTTAAGTTAGGGTTAATGTCTCTCTATTTATAATGAGAGTATTTACACATTCAACCCCTCTGGTGTTTAATGTGTGTAACATTAGTCCTCATAGTTCTAATCATCTAATGGGAAACCCTATAGTATGTCTTTAAGAGTAAATACGTCCATTATATATTTACTAGACATAGGGATTTCAGTTATTGTCAATTATCATATCAGGAATGACAGATGATCAGTGACGGTCACACTAACGTGGTTCCAACATTCTCCCACTTGACCAAGCGATCATTTATCAATGAGTATTCAGTAAGTCCGGAATAATACTCATTTTGTTTTAAACTGAAATCATAGCCAATAAGTACAGTCGTAGAGAAGAACATCAACTCATGACCCCCACTAGTCAAACTATGACTCAAATTTAAAACTAATAAGCAATGATCAATTGACTAAGACAAATTTTGTTATATAATGTCTATACACTATTATGAGCTCAAAGTGTAACTAATAGACAAACAAAATCTGAATAAGAGGAAAATTTTATTAAGATAATAATAATGACCAATAAGTACAACATGCTATCATAATAAGTCCTTTAGTAAGTCTCATCTTCGACACGTGTCCTACGAAGATTTTAGGAGGAAGACCTTCGGTCATTGGATCCACTAGCATATTATGTGTACTTATGCACTCAATACAAAGAACATTTTCCTCAATGTTCGCGTACAAACAGAAACTTTGTATCGAGATACATCTCAGCGCCAGTTGAACTGTTACTGTTCAAGAAAGTTACGGTAGTTGAGTTATCACAGTAGAACTTCAATGGTCTAGTAATAAAGTTGACGATTTTCGAGTCCACTGACCAGGTTCTTTAACAACATCCATAACATGGTATTATAGATGACATTGCATTCAACCATCATGATGGACATTGTAGTCAGTTTCCGTTTATGACTCCGTCAACAGTTAAGTCTGCAGCTAATCATAAAAGTATATTCAGAAGTAGATTTCTTATCGGAATCAGAACATCCTACTACTTCTAAGTTGTCACTTCTTCTATAAGTTAATGTGTAGTCTTTGGTCCTTAGCAGATATCGTAAAACTTTTTAGCCGCTTTCCAGTGTGCTAATTCGGGATTAGATAAGTAACTCCCAAGCATACCGGCGATATAAGCGATATCTGAACGAGTACAGACCTGAGCGTACATAATGCTCCCAACTACTTATGAGTAAGGTATCATCCTCATTTGCTCCATTTTAATCTCAATGTTCGGACTATGGAAACAATCACATACGTCTCCTTTTACTACTAGAGCTATAGTGGGTGTGTAGTGTTGCATGTTATGGCGTTCTAAGATGTGTTCAATATAAGCCTTTTGAGAAAGAACCAGAACATCATTACGCCTATCTCGGTGTATTTCGATACCTATGACATAAGAGGCATCACCGAGATCTTTCATGTCGACATTATGCGAAAGTAAACGCTTCGACTCACGCAACATATCCAAGTTGTTACTTGCAAGTATAATATCATCCACGTGCAAAACAAGGATTGTAAATTTACTCCCACTGATCTTGAGATAGGTGCATTAATCCACTTGATTCTTTAGGAAGTCTTGTCCTTTTATGACTTCATTAAACTTAAGGTACCATTTTAGTGATGCTTGCTTCAACCCGTATATGGACTTATTCAACTTGCAGACCATGTGCTTTTTACCTTCTGGAATTTCAGGTTCACATGTATCCGTCTTATTGCAAGTTTCCATTCAGGAAAGTGATCTTGACATCCATCTGATGTAACTCTAAATCATAATGAGATACGAATGTCATGACGATCCTTAAGGAATCTTTAAGAGAGACAAGAGATAAGGTCTCTTGATAATCGATTCATTCCTTTTGAGCAAAGCCCTTCGCAACTAGTTTGGCCTTATAGCGTTTAACGTTTCCATTCGGGTCTAATTTGGTTTTGAAGATCCATTTACAACCTACAGGTTTGGATTCTTCAGTAAATTCAACCAAGTCCCAAACGTCATTATGCTACATGGAATTAAGCTCTTAAATCATGACTTCATTCCACTAAGTGGCCTGATCGCTATTAATGGCTTCTTAATAAGGTAGGATCAGTAAGCTTTCCAACGTCCTCAACTTCAGTTAAATAAGTTATGAAATCATCAAAGTTATGGCCTTGCGTGACCTAGATGATCTCCTGAGTTGATTTTCAGGTTCAGTAAGGAAGATGCTTTAGCATTAATAGTAAGATGCTTTAGTATTAGTAGTATCCTGATTAGGAGGATTAGGATTTTGATTAGGAGAAGGTGGATCAGTGATATTAGGAGCAACGTTGGGTACAAGGGGAATTATCGGAGGAGTAATAATAACCGACGAGTGGTTCCCCCGCTTCTTGTACTTCTTGCAAATCTTAAGTTATGATTTGTCGTGCTCCCACTGATCTCTTAGTTCTCGAGAAACGTGGCATGCTACGTGTCAATAATGCTAGTAGTGTAGGAAAGACAGTAAAACTAATAACCGATAAAGAAACATGTAAGAGATTTAGGATCCAGTTTCTTTAAGTTAGGGTTATAGAGTTATGCTTTGGCAGAACAACCTCATACGTTCATATATTTTAGACTCAGTTTCCTTTCTGTCCAGGAGTCTTAAGGACAGATTCTGATGGAACTCTATTGAGTATATGAACGGTTGTTTGTAAGGCCTCAGTTCAAAGGAAAGTTGGTAAGTTAGTGTTGGTGAACATACTTTTCACCATGTCCATTAAGGTTCTATTTCTCCTTTTAGCAACATTATTTCGTTGAGGAGAACCAATCATGGTGTATTGGTTAATTATGTCATGTTCCTTTCAAAAGTTATGGAAAGGACCAGGAGCTTGACCAATATTAGTATGTCTACCATAATACTTACCTCCTCTATCTGAGCTCACAACTTTTATTTGACGATCAAGTTGGTTTTCAACCAAAGTTTTAAGATCAATAAAAGTCTCTAAGGGTTCAGATCAGATTTAGGTGCATATAACGCGAATAATCGTTAATGAATGTAATAAATGATGTATGTCCGAAACGGATGCGGGATAGGGGCCACTTAATGTCAGAGTGAATTATTTCCAACAAGTTGGAACTTATAGTGGCTCCTTTCTTATTCCCTTTAGCCATTTCGCCTTTGAGGCATTAAATACATGTTTCAAAATCACTAAAGTCAAGAGAATGTAATATTCCATATATCCTTTATGAGTCGTATCATGCGAACTCGTGAGATGTGGCTAAGATGTTTATGCCACAACATGGAATAATTCTCTAATTATTTAGGTGATTTTGTCTTTGTTTTAGTTATGTCATCAATATTAGGAGACAACAAAGACTGTGAGAAATTATGATCTAGTTCTAACTTATATACAATAATCCATCCAAGAAACCAGGACCAAGGAATTCATTATTATGAGTAATGGCAATCTCGTCGCAACCATGAATTATTACATAACCTTCAAGGTCTTAGACTGGAAAAATAGATACAAGGTTCCAAGAAATTCTCGGTACACATAAGGTATCTACTAGTCTAATACACTTTCCAGTGTTTATATGTAAATTATAAGTCTCCATGGCTTCGACATTTAAGAGATCACCCCTTCCAACTCTAAGCTTTCTTTAATCCTTTTAACAGCTTCTGGATTGTATGGAATCCTTGTATTGAGTTAATCACATGAACCATAGAACCAGAATCACTCACACATGTATTAATAAGAACATTAGACGTAAAAGAATCAAATATTACATAAAGTAAGTTACCTTTCTTAGCTAGCCACTCCTTGAATTTAGGGCAATCTGGGCACAATCAGAATTTGCAGTTAGGATTGCTCCTCAAGGATTTAAAGCTAGAGGCAGCAGCACCATGATTAGCCTTTTGAACTTTACTTGCAGTCTTATTACTGTTATTATCCTTCCTCTTAATGGAATTAGCAGTGGCAGTAAGGTGAACAGCTTCAGGTTGGCCCAACTTAAGGTACCATTTTCTTGCACATACATTGCGATTAGTTCACTCATCGACCATTTATCCTTCATAGCGCTAAAGTTAATTTTGAAGGTGTCGAAATGAGCAGGCAATGAGGTCATTATAAAATGCACAAGAAAACTGTCATAGACTTCCATTTTTAGGACTCTTAAGCTTATGAGTCATGTCAGTCATCTTCATTATGTGTTCACAAACACTGCTATTTCCTTTATATTTAAGCTACTTGCATACGCCTTATACATTCCCTCGGATACTATGATTGATGAAGTTCCTGACCATCATTAGTGACAAGCGATTCGCCCTATCCCACTTTCTTAAAATTCGCTTTCTGAGCTGCGGAAGAGTTAGCAGTAAAGCAGTGGGTTCATTATGGCGAATGATATAGTCAAGGTCTAGCATCTCCAGAGTTAGAGGTAATTAATCCTTTCATAAAGCAAAGTTTGCATCAATAAGTGGCTCAATGCCTAAGTTAGGTACTACAATGGAAATAAAGAGGATATTAATTTATGATACAAGCAATAGAAGATCATAATAATAATGCCTAAAATAAGTAGGCCTAATAGTAATGAAGTTATAGTGACATGATTAGCTATCTAAGGCAAACTAAGTAATGTCTTTTAATAGTAATGGAACTAGAGTAATGCCTAAAATAAGTAGGCCTAATAATAATGTTCCTCATAATGACATGATTAGATATCTAAGGCAAACTAAGTAATGTCTTTTAATAGTAATGGAACTAGAGTAATGCCTAAAATAAGTAGGCCTAATAATAATGTTCCTAAAGTAATGAGACTAAGACCATTATACTAAGGAAACTAGTGATAAGTAAGCCTATTGTAAACACCAAAACAATAAGCTAAAATAAGGCTCTACTTAGATTTTACATCACCTTTGGGCAGAAGTAACTAATATCTAAGTAAACACGAGCATTAGGGTCATGCAACACAACGCTTATCTTTTGACCTTTGGGCACAAAATCAAGAATCGTGTATATTATGCATGAAAATAGTCCTTTTAGCACACAAAGTATATTAAATCACCTTTGGGCAGAATCAATATACTAAGTGTTCGTTATGTAAAAGGAAAAGAACGCAACATGAGAATCACATTTGACCTTTGGGCACAAATGATAAAACCATGTACATTAGTGCGAAACCCCCAAAATTACGGGGGTCCGGGGGCAGCGCCCCTGGAAGCGGGGTCCAAGGGGCGGCAGCCCCTGGCGGGGTCCAAGGGGCAGAGCCCCTGGCTGGGATCGAGTTAGAAATTCGTGTATGAAATTAAGCTGAAGTTCGTGGTGACGTAAGTGCGAATAGTCATGATGATGTCAGAACGAAGGTGTCATAAACTCGTGATGACGTAAGCACGAGGTTGTTAGTAATTCGTGTATGAAATTAAGCTGAAGTTCGTGGTGACGTAAGTGCGAGTTCGCGATGACGTAAGCGCGAATTCGTGATGACGTAAGCGCGAAGATGAGCAGAAGTCGTGATGACGTCAGCACGAAGTGGTCTTAGTTCATGATGACGTCAGCACGAATTCGTGATGACGTCAGCACGAGTTCTTCTTCTGCAGATTCTAATTTCGCGAAATTCATCAAATTCGAACCAAATCATGACTGATCGTTTATAACACGGCTCTGATACCACATGTTGGAATAAACATGATTCGATTCGAGTGATAAAACATCCCCGATCGTCCTGTGGAACCTGTAAGAGCATTAAACATAATTGCTATTGATTTCGGGTTCCCAAAACAAGATGATTGAGTAATAATGGGATGATAAATTCGTCTGTAACATGATGCACGAATTAGAGAGGAATACACACACGAATTTAGTGAGGGTATTATGTGTGATTAGTGATTATTCATTAACCTTAAGTTAGGGTTAATGTCTCTTCTATTTATAATGAGAGTATTTACACATTCAACCCCTCTGGTGTTTAATGTGTGTAACATTAGTCCTCATAGTTCCAATCATCTAATGGGAAACCCTATAGTATGTCTTTAAGAGTAAATACGCCCATTATATATTTACTAGACATAGAGATTTCAGTTATCGTCAATTATCATATCAGGAATGACAGATGATCAGTGACGGTCACACTAACGTGGTTCCAACAAACTAATCATACTCATCATCTATGAATCACTGATATCCTTACAACAAGATGTCTTATGTCATTACTTATTGTTATTTCATCCTACATATGTTTTATTGTGGAGCACCACATGCATGTTTTCAATTTTTCACGAACTTCATTTCCAAATACTAAAATACTATAATAGCAAACAATGAAATGCATTTCGATCACCTTTGTCTAGACAAACATGGTAATATGTATAGTAACAAAAAAAAGTGGGTAATTAGATAGGAATAGCAATGTAAGTATTTAAGCATGTCCAAACTTCCGTCTTGAAGACTTCAAATATTTGTGCCAAATTTGGGCAAAGCATGAGAAACACATTCGCCAAAATGTTTTTGGCAAATATGTGTTTTTATTGTTTAATTTGTAAGAAGAGTTGAAAAGGTTGGATACAGTCTGTATCACTATACTATCAATTGATGTGAACGAACAAATATGGACAATCGGATTAATTTATAATTAATTTGGTTAAATGAATAATTTGATACATAGTTGTTAAACTCTTATGAGTTTACAAGTGAGTCGAATTTACACCAAAAACGAGGCGACTCGATGTGTAACTCTTTTTTCCTGACTCTTACGAGTCGCGGTGTGAATTTGGAACGAGTCAATGCGAGTCGCAAACTTATGATTGTTGTAGTTTGATAATATATATTATATATCATATTTATTGTATTATTAATATGGTTATATATTATATATCATATTTATGGTTACATTATTTTATATGTTATATATGTATTTTTGATCCTTTTAGTACGAATTTGGAGATAAACTGTAAGTTTATGACTCAAAAGTATCGAATATGTAATATTTTGGTAATGTATTAAGATAATCAACTTATATTTTGTTTATAAATACGTCACATATATATAATTATACAATATTATGTAGTATAAAAAATGTCCTGACTCTTACGAGTCGAGTCATTTCGAGTCACGAGTCAAAAATCAGGTTTTCGAGTCGAGTCAAAAGTTACGAGTCGACAACTATGATTTTATCCATAAAAGTTATTGAAAAACTTTTTACTATTGAGCGCAAAGATTTATTTCATCAATAGGTTGACCTATAACAATATGTATATTACTCGTATGTAAGATAAGATAAAATATACATTTTCAAGTGTATGATGATCAATCATAAGGGATTTCGGTTTAAGGTTATTTGAGATGGCTCGCAACTCAAATATTTTTGGTTCAGATCACATTAAAAAAGAATTGATAAATGATACCGATATTCACCTTCAAACTTTCATATGGGGAATTGCCTTTAACAATTATTTGGGTTAGAGTTGTTTAAGATTATATACATGATTATCAAAGGTATATATAGAGACTTTCCCACACATACAATGAACAACCATTTTTACCCAGCTAGTGGATTAGATTACTTAAAAAAGGAGAAGGTGTTGATATTAGAGAAACTTGAGACTTAGAATTCTTGAGTTTAAATCATAATATGAGTAAAATGCTCATAAAACTGAACGACAAAATTTTTTAAAGAATGAATTAGTATAAAATTCTCAAAATATATATATTCCCTTGAGCCCAAATTTATTATTTAATAAACAATATTTAAACTTTTATTTTATAATGTTTTAACAGATAAACTAATGCAATTTGACAATGACAATATCCACGAATCTCATTGAAAATTAATTACATGTTTTTTACAATATTCTGATTATAAATTTTAGCACATGGTAAATCTTTTTGAAAGTATAATACAACTTATATATAAAGCTACCTCATATACCGTAGAAGTGGTAGAGTGATAATATTAAAACCTAAAACCTGTAAAAAACAGCTTGGTGTTTTTTTAATTCATTTAGTGTTATTTACTTTTTTTTTATGTCTAATTATAACTTTTTTGCTTATCATCATGAATTTTACTCCAATAAACGCATTAGAACGTTTAAATGCAATTTAAAAATAACAGAATCAAAATACATATATGTGATTCAACTTTTTGCCACATAACATCATATCATATAAAAGATCTCATTTTTTCCAAGTCAAAATTTTCCCAAAAGATTAGTACAACTTCAAATTACCTGAAAGCAACTTACATTTGTAGATGCCAATTAGAGTGTAAATAACGAGGCGCGTAACACCACCGGGGCAAAAAGGGTAGCCCCACCAGGGGCTATTAGCGGCGACGTCGCCGCTAATAGTGCGGGCCCCAACTGACACACTGCAGAGTTCAACGACTGTTTTTCGCGCCTGGACCCCACACTATTAGCGGCGACGTCGCCGCTAATACTAAACCCTATTTTCTTTTTAAACGCGGCTGCAAGCCAGACGACCCATCCTCTACAAAAAAAAAAAAAACGCAGCTCCTCTTAAAAAAAAAAAAAAATTCCGGCCATCTACCATTTTGTGTCCATATTCCGGCCATCAATCCCCTCACCCTCTATATCAACAATCCGGCCACCCACCCTTTTGTTGGTGACGAAAATCCGGCCCGGTTCATTTTCCGGCGACTTTTCAGGCGAAAATCCGGCCACCCCACTTTTCAGACGAAGTATTAGCGGCGACATTTCCGGCGACCCACTTTTCCGACGTTTTCTTTGTATGTTTACTAACACTCATTTACTTTTTTATTGTTGTTATTATTTTTAATATATGTTATTATTAGTTATAAAAATGTTATAGTATTATATTTAGAAATTATACGTTTGTTAGTTTGATTTAAAGAAATTTGTAGGATATGATTGTTATAAATTATTGGTAGTTTATGATTATTCTTAATATGATTGTTAGTATTATGTTAGAAAAACCATTTTGTTAATATGATTGTTAGAAATTAGTGGTAGAAAGGTTATATTATAGTTAAAAATGATATGATTGTTAGAAATTATATGATTGTTAGAAATTATTGTGTTAGAAAGGTTTATGTTATTATAGTTAGAAATTATATGATTGTTAGAATTATATGATTGTTAGAAATTATTGTGTAGATTTATGATTGTAGAAATTATATGATTGTTAAATTATATGATGTTAGAAATTATATGATAGTTAGAAATTATATGATTGTTAGAAATTTTATGGTTATTGTTAATATGATTGTTAGTATTATGTTAGAAAACACTTGTTAGTATGATTCTAATTGTTAATCTAGTTGTTATTAGGTTAATATGATTGCAAGTATTATTGTTAGAAAAATGTGCTCATTTTAGGTATAATAAGTTGGAAAAAAGATTTGTGTCCAAAATATGCATATATTTCATTTGCGCCTTTTTTAACCTTGATAATTGTTTTTATTGATTTATAACTTGTATATAACTTATGTAGGTTAAAATGGCTGTCGTTCATGGCGGAGATGGTGGCAATGACCCTCCAAATTGGGGGTGGAATCCCCAATGGGGCTGCAAACGTAGCGGGGGTAAGTATATATATATATATGTAAAAATATATATATATTTAAAATACATGTATATATATATATATATATATATGTATATATATATATATATATATATATTTATTCTTTAATTTTGCTTTGCAGGGAATAGCTCAGGGAGAGCTGCCGCTGCTAACAAGGAACTGGAGCGGGAGTTTCAGAAGTCTGGACGACGTATATCTCTTAGACTTGATACCGCTGAAAGCAGGTGGCAGACTATCGGTGACACCTCCAAATGGTACAAGAGCTATTTGGGGACATATGTCGCTACCGTCCCGCATACTTACGACTCGTGGGATCAGGTGCCCCCACACATCAGGGATGGACTTATTCCCTGGCTCCAGGTATAAAACATTTTATTTTACAATTTAAATACGTCATTACAAAATTAGGGTAGATGCTGACTATTACTACAAAATTGCAGAGACGGTTCTACTTGGACCCGTATCTAAATCACGAAGACGGTCACCCCTTACGGGTTGCCATTGAAAACATGATTCGTCAAGATGCCCTCAAGAACTACAGGGATAAAAAATCCAAATTCAAGGGGAAATGGTTTAGCGACAGGGGTGGGTTAGATAGACTCGGCGAATTCGAAGGTGTTCCGCCGCATGGAATGCCTCAAAATGTCTGGAGGGATCTACTGCATTACTGGACCAGGGAGCACCGGATGCTTGTTGCCCAAAGAAACGCGAATAACAAGCATGGACAAGATAATCTTGTCAGTACTCACGGTCGCCAGTCATACGCTCAGCGTGAATATGAATACGCTGTAAGTTATTATTTTTACGTTTTATATCCACATATGTATATATATATAGAGAGAGATACACATACATATATATAACTTTGATTAATGTATATACAGCGTAGTAATCAGGGGCAACGTGAGCCCCCGCCTGAGTTCTTTTTGCGGGCCCACACATTACACGATGGGACGGTGCAGACAAGAGCTCCTCCCATTTATGTAAGTTCTCGCACAACACTTAAATTCGTATTTTTTGTAAATTTCTATTAATTATAACTAACTTATTTATTTGTTTATGATTTAATGTGGTACAGGACCGGCTTGTTGAATCCCAGCAGGCACTTTCCCAACAGCCCAACACCCCGCCGACGCAGACATTTTTGGACGCTTTGGGGCCCCGGTCGGGACATACCCGCGGGGTTGGGCGTTTGGTTAGGGGAACACGAAATCCACAACTACCATCTCCTTTGACATTCTGTGCGCCGACAACGTAAGGTCGAATGTACGTTGGCAGCTCATCTAGTACCCATGCGATGTTTCGGGACAGTCTGGCGTTCATCGGTTCCGCAATATACCCAACCCAACTGGCCACTGACTCTGGCTCTGACTTTGCCTCTGACACCTGTCCATGCGATGGTGCCCGGAACAAGTCATCAACAAAGCTGGCATATGGCTGCTCAGATTGGACCCCATATGATTGGGACGGTTCCCCCCAGCCATATACATTTTGGACCCCGTACGGGTCCCCGAATGTATATATATTTTCAAGACCTGGATATGGGAACAGGTTTCCGAATAAGTCTGGATTCTCCTTGACCCACTCGGATTGGGACGGCTCCCCGAAGAAGTTTCGTGTCTCGGGGAGACGACATGATTGGGACGGCTCGTACATACTGTGTCACGCACCCTGCGGGTCATCAAACCGTGATTTGGTGGGCGCGTACTCACTTTGTCTGGCGGGCTGCACAGGTGGCGGCCTGTTCAGATCGGGCACCTCTTCAGTCCTCGGTCGACTGGACTTGGATTTCCGAAGCCCAGGTGGCTTTTTGTTAAGATCGGGCACCTAGACCATTAATAAAAAACAATTACTTAAAATCAGTTAGTTTTATATTTTTTCTTAAATCACTAATTAAGCTTATGATGTATTTGGTCTACCTTTGGCGGCTTTTGTTTCGACCCGACCGGTCTTCCGCGTGTGCTCTTCTGAACAATGGGATCTTTCACTTGTGTGTTACCCGGCTTAAACATGTCCTTTATCTTCGACAACCAATGTTTCCGTTGGGCCTTGGGTTGCTCAACCAAGAATGTCGTAAGATCACCTACGACTTCATGGACAGCTTCTACATCGTCTTCGTCTTTTAGGCATGTCGATGGTGTTAAGTCAAGCTTTCTCCAAAACGGGTCTATCACATTCGGCTGAATACGAGTCTCTGCATTTTTTTATATCAATAAGTATACGACATTATGTCGGTATGATTAAAAAAAAAGGTATTAAAACATACTAACCGCGGTGCATGTACTCGGCAATCTTGCAGGCACATGGTAGCCCACAACTATACCGAACCTTGCACCCGCACTTTTTCACCTGTTTTTTCAGTTGTTTGTCTAACCGAACGATTTCATCAACCATGATGTCCAAAGCTTTATGTGAAACCTTTCCCAGCAGGGCCTTCATACAGTTGTAGTTGTGTTTACCCAATCGGGTTCCCTTGCTATACCCCAGTTGGCCCCTTATTTCAGTGTCTTGACCGATAATGACAGAATCAACACATTGCAGGATTATAGTAAATGTACATTTCCCCTTCAGCTCTTCCTTCAGATGGTGGTGCTCGGCCTCGACTCTGTTTGTGGTGTGGTTCTGATAGTTGAGATGTTCATCGACCCAACATGACACAAACTGCTCTCGGTACGGGGACAACCAATTATCGTTCAGGTACTTGTAGACACCTGAAAAAGCTGCCAATTTTTTCTTTAACTCCTTCTCGTATGATTTAAACTCGTCAAGAGTCCGAGATTCATAGACTCTTTTCCACCACACGTTAAGCCTTTCAATGTTAACATCTTTCTTCACCCGCAATGCCGGTTCGCAGTGTTTGGTTATGTTTTGCCATATGTGGTACCTACACAACAGGTGTTTCGCTTGCGGCATAACAACCTTCAATGCTCTCATCAGGGCCAGCTCCCTGTCAGTTAAAACGACACGAACGGTTAAGCCTTCAACAAGGGTGGACTTCAGACATTGTAACACCCATTGATAATTCGCCTCCTGCTCGTTTACGATAAAAGCATATGCTAAACTGAAGGTCCGGCCCGTTGAAGTCACGCCGACAATCTCAACAAGCGGCATGTTGTACACGTTGGTTTTGTACGTGGAGTCTATTTCAATAACCCAGGGAAATGCGCGCCATAGGGTCATTGATGTTGGATGCATGAAAAAGTGGTTCTCCAACCGTCCATTTTTACTATTTGTAGTAAACTGGTAAAAGTAGTTTTTCTCTTGCAGCAGTGAGAACATAACCTACGACAGGTGAACAAGATATAGTAAATAAGTCACTTCCAACAACGGAGTACGTAATCACTAATATGATGTTTGTACCTGCATTGGAGTATGCCCTGCTTGGCCCGCCCTCCGTCTCGATTTCAGAAAGTTGGTAATGTCTCCTCTTCGAGTCAGGTTTCCTGGAAATTCATTTTTCAGGTTAACCAGGATCTGGCATGGGAACATACCGCGATCCGATAGGTTTCCCACATATTGCTTTTCTTCTTCCGTCATCCGTCTCGCGTATGCATTCCCCTGCAGATCGGTAGCTGGATCATGATTGTGTTTCCAGTCCTTGACAGTTACCCTCCAACCACCATCATACCCGGGGCGGCCTTACGGCCTTCCAAAGTAAAGGGACACCCTATCTTGTTGGACCGTTTGGGTGGCCCAGTTAACCTTTTATCGCGTGGTCCACCGTGGTGACATATTAGTGTCACCTTATTGACCACCTTTAACGAGTTTTTGTTCGACCGCCGTGTGACTAGAACATAACCCAACTCCAGTGCTGTTCTTTTAGCCCACTCCGTCAATTATTCGACGGAAGCGAACACCTCCTCGGTTTCTAAGTCTCCAGGTTCGCAGTCAAATTGACCGTCTGCATCAGGTGACTCAAACTCATCATCCGGCACTTCAATACGTACGTTTTCTGGGTCTGCCCAAATATCCTCAAAACTATCCATCTGAAACAATTCAAGTAAACAAGTAAACATCTAGTTCATTAACTATTGATGATATCCATACTATATATATAATTTACACATATGTATAATATATATATATCTATATTCATATTTATATATATATATATATATGTATACGTCCGAAATATACCTGTGCGAGCAGCTTTGAAAACGAAAGTGCGAAAGAAAATTATATGCAGCTTTGAAAACGAAATAGAGAATATATAATACCCAATTATATGATCGTACGTAAACCTCCAAAATTCGTCCATGTTTTCGTGCCATACTCCATACTCAGGATAATGTCCATTAACGATCCCCGAGGTGCCACGTGGCGTTATTAGCGGCGACGTCGCCGCTAATACTCCAGACAATGCACCTCGGGATCGGTAAGGTCAGTAGTCGCTGCAGGTTTTGTCTGGCCCCACCATTAGCGGCGACGTCGCCGCTAATACGCTGGTGGGCCTACCCTTTTTCTGGTCGGCTTACCCTGTGCCATAAAATATAATGAAAAAGAGTATAAATGATTATCGGAGAGTGCGTGTCTGCTAACCGAAAGACAAGATGACACGCACGGCTTGTGTGTATGTCGATTACGTGGGCCACGCGCCCTTTAAAATTTATAGCTTCATTTCCATTCGATAAATATATATATCTTAACCATAAAGTATTTTTGAAGTTCCCAACTAATATAATCTTTAAAAAATATATATTTCATACATATAAAAATGATAAAAGTTTATCTTTTCTATATTAATATAAAAACCTACTTTAATAATAGAACACTCTTACAAAATATTTAAAAATATACTCCCTCCGTCCCATTTTAGTTGTCCACTGTTGACTTTCAAAGTCTTTTTGTTTCAACTTTGACCGTGAATATTTTTGTTTATATTCTATAACACTTGATATAAAATATATAAATAAATTTGATTTTAAACGAACTTTTCAATGATATAACTTTCATCAAGTATTATATAATACAAACAAAAATATTTACGGTCAAAGTTGAAACAAAAATACTTTGAAAGTCAACAGTGGACAACTAAAATGGGACGGAGGGAGTAGTATATTAAATTAATGATTCTTCTAACTTGAATTAAAATATTTAGGGTGCATTTAATTCACACAATGTTTTTGAAATTAATAGAATTTGTCAAAGAATTATAAATTTGAAATAGTAAAACTGGACAGAATATTTTTTATTGAAAATTCAAGTGACATACGGAATAAAATTCAAGTGATAGCCGAAATGGTATTCAAGTAATGAATGGAGATTCTAAGGAATGAAATTTCAATTTCAGTTTCAATAGACTCCCTCAAAATTTATTAAACAAACACGATCTTACTCAGTAACATCTTGCTAGTGGCATTTTATATTGATATAAATATGCCAAAGATAATGTCAATGCATAATATATGATTAATAATTAAGTTTCAGAAAAATAAAATCATTATGCACTTTCTCTCCCAAGCTTTAAATATTATTATTATTATTATATTTATTTTTTATTATTATTATTCATATTATTTTATTTTTATTTTTTAATAATAATTTATTTATATATTATTATTATTATTATTATAATAATGATTTCATTCGATATAAAAGAAACCTTTTACATGAAGTTGGATGGGAGCCTAGATACAAGTTGTGCTCCCACTCCTTTTTGAATACAAAAACATAACCTATGAAAGATATAAGTACCACTCCTAGCATTATTTGAGTGAAATAGACTTAATACGTGAAAGTGTGTAATAGGATTTACAAGAAATTAGTGGGAACCCGAGATACTATCTGGGCCCCCACTCCTCTAGCTATAGCAAAACTAATCATATTAAATATATGAGCAGCAGCACGTGCTCCAATGTCTTGAGCCACAGAAAACCTTCGGATTCGCTTTAGTAAGGTCACCGCATCCTTCTCGAGTTCCCCAAAGGAAAAGAATGAGAAGGGGAGAAACCCATATCCAATATCCGCACACTTAGCCTCGTATTATTATTATTATTATTATTATTTTATTTTTTTTATATAAAAATCACTTTCATTATTATATTATTATTTACTATTATTATTAAAATAAATATGTCCAACAAGCCATGATTTTTAATCTATTTTTATTTATTTATCATTAATCTATACTACTATATAAAAATTATATCCCATGTTGAAAAGTTAAGATTTTTGGACATGCGAAATTACCATTTACCTTAATGAATTAATTACAATATTCATTACTCTTTTAAATCAAATATCTTTATATCAAATACCTACACCACTTGACGCATCGGCCGCCACCAACGGTCGCCGCCGCCGTCACCATCCGTCGATACCACCACATCACTGTCACTGCCATCGCCGCCGCATTGCGCGGGTACCATGCTCGTTTTTTAAACAGAAATTTTTAATTTAAATATATGATTTTATTACACGTATTTTCTACTCAAATAGATTTATTTTATTTTACTTTTTTTTATTGATACCTTTAATAATCTAACTCTAGAGATGTCTGAAGTGAGATTTAAATCTGAATGGAATGCCCCAATGTTAAAAACCTTAGTTATGGGCCACCAAACTCATTTGCAATTAGACTTTACTCTTTAAGTTAGTTATTTTAATACCAACAATCAATAAATTGATTGGTATGTGCTGAAATGTGAGACTTAGAGGTCTTAGGTCAAATCCGTGTGTGAGTAAAGATGTTTTAAGCAAAGATAATATGACATAAGCGATCAAATCCGTATGTAAATGTAGTTTTAAAATCTTAATTACAATTCATAAAATTAGGTTGAAAAGTTGTGATGTACACGATGATACAAAACAACAGTAATGCTTTTTCATTAAAATAAAAACAAATATATAGTTACATTACGTTTAATTTTTAATTTATTGTCTTATTTATGTTTACAAAAATATTACATTAAAAAGCTAAATTTAGAGTGACTAATTGATTAATATATATACTTAAATATATGCAAAAAGCAGTAAGAATAGGTCCCAAACTTTTTCTGAAAAACACGAGTAATACTAATAAGAATAAGTTTTTTGTTAAAAATGAAAAATCCAAAGATGTAAAAAGCTTGTGTGCTAAAATTCAAGATTTTTTTTCTTTCAACAAAAGCAAGCATAAAATAATTTTAAATAGAAAAGGTGAATCTTGAAAGGTTTTTTTTATAAAAAATCTTATGTGTAAACGAAATGTTTTATTTCCCCATCTTTTTATACAAAGAAAATGAGTCGTATGTAAGAATACTATTATACTACTATTAGACTATTAGTATTGTATTTCAAATTTACTAAAATATTAAATGTATATACAGTATGTATAAGTTCTGATTAATAATAAAACAATATTAATTATTGAATGTAATAAATCATATATAGTATCATATCGTTTTGTCACACGTAGTGGTTCACATTTTTAACTTATACTAATATTAATTATTAATAATGATTATGAAATATACAATAATAAATATTTTTATTGACATATTTTTTTTCTTTATGACATACTCCGTATATTTTAAAATTGTGGTATAAATAATCAAAAAGAAATGAATAAAAGGGAAGGTCCCACGTGTATGATAAACAAGACATGTTGTTACACGTGAGTTCTAGGAGGGAGAGGTTCCTTCCCACGTGAACTGCACTCTCCTCGGTCGTCTTTGGGGACCTCGGCTTATGGCTCAGCTCGGCTTCGGCTTCAAGAAAATATTGCTTGACAATTATACCCCTGCAAAGACATTCTTAATTGACAATGTTACCCTTTTACATCCCCCCTCTTTATGTGGATTTTCACATGTACGGAGTAACTTACTTCAAACTTCATAGGCTAGGTATCATGTTGCAAGTGGCTATTATATTTTAATTTTAATTTAAAGAATTTATGTCTTTGTCTGTAAAAGCTTTCTCTTTACTTTACAATCAATGGAGCTACAATCATTTATTTGTTTTCATATTATTTTTTTTATATAAACTCTAAAGAGAAAATTACATTTTTGGTCCCTCAAGTTGGCAAGATTTTCAGTTATTGCTCTTAAGTGAATTAATTACAGAAAAAACCCTAAAGTTGGTCAACTTTTTCACTTTTCACTCCGCAACTAACAACCGTCTATTAGGTCCGTTAAGTGAGGGGCAGATTCGTCATTTCACATGATCCCTTCTTTTTTTTTTCTTCCACACTCAAACACTACGGCGGAAAAGTTAAACAATACGCCGGAAAAGTTAAATTCGCAATATCTCTTCCTTTTCTTCGATTCAGAACACGAAACCGGTACGAAAAAGGTTAGAATATAAGTCCGAACAAACCCTAACCAACAGATTTCTGATTTAACGGTCGCCGAAAATTTAAAAACTCGCCGGAAAACTAAAAGGGTCCCTCACTTAACGGACCTAATAGACGGCTGTTAGTCACGGAGTGAAAAGTGAAAAATATGACCAACTTCAGGTTTTTTCTGTAATTAATTCACTTAAGGGCAATAACTGAAAATCTTGCTAACTTGAGGGACCAAAAATGTAATTTTCTCTTTATATATAAATATATATGAAAATGATTTAAAAATTACATATAAATTATTAGCAGGGGAAAACAAGTTCAGTTATTCACTTAAAAAAGCAAAAAATGATTAATACTTGTTTGATGCATGTTTCCAGATAATGTTATATGATAGAAACATTCAATGTTTGAGCTTTTTCCTAAAATGAAAATGATAACATTATCGCCACATAATAAAGGATGTCAAAGTGACGGGGCTATGTGAACACATTCTTCTTAAGGTGATGTTGCGTTTATGAAAAAGTAATATAATCAGTATACTTATTGTTTACGTAATTAAGTATTTATATCTGTCATAAAATTTATATAAAAAAAATTACAAGTAAACAACACAAATTTTAAGTTTTCAACCTAATTATAAGTGTGATGCTTGTCGACGTTCCCTTTTCCGTTCCAATTTGAGTTAACATTATATTATTTTTGAAAGGTGACTTAACATTATATGATATTTTAATACAATCCAATAGGAAAAATGACATCATGCATATAGATTAAAAGGAGCCTAAACTCACAAAAAAACGTTACAAGAAGTGATTATTAATTTAATTAACAAATATAAACATCTTTTCAAAAATGTGAGAGCTTATTTTGCTATAAAGAAATCAAAATTAATTTTAAAAAATAGTATTTAAGTTTACGTCTTGATGATAGTTTTTCTTTTAAAGTAATATATAAAAAATGAAAATGAAAAATAGTTAGCTAGGAATATTGATAAAACGTAACAAGGCCCCCCGGTAAGCAAAGCGAAAAGCAAATGAAAATGGGAGTGGAGAAGGGGAGTATTGATAGGGCGTGGGTAGGGTCCACAGCAGGTGGAACGGATATTGATCTGTCTGGGTTGGATCCAATCATAAAAATCATCAATCTACTCATGATGACACAATGGATGGACTTGATGAAACTATATGGTTTTTGGGTCCCATATATATATATGATGTCCTTTACCTGTGGATGTGAATGCTCATGGCCATGGGCACCCCCGTTGTTGATTTATGTCAAAGATTATATTTGAAAAATATATATTTTAAAACTAAATAAATAAAACATGGAAAATGATTGATATGACTAAATAATTGGCTTAAAGATGTGTCTAAAAATCTAGTGATGACACATGACATGATTAAAGGTGGAGATTAAGAAATAGAATGAGTGACATCATGTGTCATCTATATATTGAATGTTATAAACATATTTTTAGGCCTATATTTTAGACATATATATCATTACCCATAAAACATATATGACAAAAAAAAAATTCTATAAAACCCAGTCAGATTTCAAGCCTCGATATGGGTAAATTAAATCTCTTATGATGCTATATGACTTTTTAAATAATTGCCAGTTAATCCATAATCATTGAAAAATTTATGTATATAAAACTTGCATCAAGGTTTAATCGCCATACAAGTATATGGTAACAAACACACACGTGAAGCCAAAATGATTTCATCTATTGAGTGATGGTCACATGTAAAGAACTCGAGTGTGCTTGGTCATGTGATATGCGAAAAATTGAAGCGCCGAAGAATGAGTTAGTGTGAGAACGTGTGATACATATCATTTGACAAGTTATAAGAAGTTCGGTTGTTTTTGATGCATCAATGTAACAAGAACATGAGAAGAGCCCTTTAAATTTAAATGTAGGCGTTTTGTTTGTTCATTTTATGAAAACCTAGGAATAGAAAATATACACTTGTATATAAGATATTTGGATGATTATTTTCTCTTTTTACATATGTAGCATGTCACATTAGTTAGTTTGATGGAGTAAAATTGAAATAACAATAACTTTTTTGTGAAATGAAACTATTAACTTTGCAAAGTATGGTAATAGTATTTTTTTGTTTGAACGATCAATCAAAGTTATTATTAATCACCAAGTGTCAGCAATGTACTGACCAAAAATACAAACCACCAAAGGTTTTGTACAATCACCAGCAGAATTAAAGAGTAAACAAAGAAGCAACAAAAAGTAGAAAGTTGCATAGAAGCAACACTATGATGCACCAGTAGTCCATACAAACTACCATCCAATGCAATTCCTATCGAGTGCAGCCCATAAGTTCCAGGTCAAATTCAGTTTTCTTGCACGGCTCTTGATCCACAAAAAGCTCTTAGCTTTAATCTCACCAACTGATTTTTGTAGTGAACATTCCATACCGTTGAAGACAAGATCATTACGGACACGCCAAATACACCATATATATATATATACATACTCGTATATATTTTCTCTTTTGAATGATTAGGTGGTTCACAGATGTGTTAAAACTCGTGTCTCTCTAGACTTACGAGTTTTACCACTACATCAACTTTGCTAGATAAACATATATACGTTAATTATTTTCCTTCTAAAAAAGTCACATTTTGAAGAACAACTTAAAGTCAACCTAGTTATCGTAAACCAAGAACACGTGTCGTTTAGCATAAGCCTTAAAGGCTTGTTACATGACGCATTTTTGAATAACAAGTTTATTATTAAGCGAAACTTACTAACATAAATTCCTACATTATATTCATTTCTAACATGTCTTGTAGACTCCTCAGACACACATAGAAGTGATTCTTGACATGTTTGATCACATTAAAAAGTTACTTTTTAAAAAAAGTATAAAAATTTTAATATGAATATGGTAAATTTTGTAGTTCATTTGTCCATTAAATGTATTATTTTGTAACTTTTTTTAAAAGGTTTTTACTAAATGCACCTAAAGGCTGGAGTTAAGGTGCATGAAATAGTTTATACAGTTATCATAAAATTTAAAAGTATGTTCTGATATAGAAAGTATATAAGTATTTTATGCATGTTAAGTGAGCATTAGCTGTCTTTTAGTATTTTTCTTTAAAAAAAAATTAAACTCGGACCTTCCAAACGAAAAATTCATCTGAAAAAGAATTTTGTAACAGCTTCCATAAAATCCGTTTTGAAAAAATAAAATATTTACTAATAACAAAAAGAGTGTCAACGGTCAAACAATAAAAAGCATTTGGTTGCATGCACATATGGTCATACAAAGTCCTTGTCTCCTTTCACAACTATAAGACACATTATCATTACTCCCTTTCTTTTATCATTTAGCTCGGCTTATTCGGCTTGATCAAGCCGCCGTACTATTTTCTCATTCTTCTATATAACCCCCCATTCATCATCCTCAACTCATCATTATTGTCCAACACCATTTCTCCTTCATTTCTCTCTCTCTATCTATATCTATACATATATCAATCTTTACATTCTATTTCAGATTCAAACAAGCTCATATAAGTCTGTTATCATCAAACAATAAAGACTAAAAAAGAAAACTGTAAATGATGGTTGATCAGAAAGAAGATTTAGCTTTAAGCCTTAGCTTAAACTTTCCGTTTCCGGCCACTGCTGACCGGAATCCGTCGTCACTTCAGTTGAATCTCATGCCAACTTCTTGCAATCAGCTTAATAAAGCTCTTAATTGGTTCAGTTCATATCCCTCTTCATCAGGTATATCTCTCTCTCTCTCTCTCTCTCTATATATATATATATATATATCTATATATATTTTATGTTTTATTTATATAAATGAAAAATAAAAATAGATATAAAAAAAATAACTGATTCTGTTACAGAAAATAACAGATCCGAAATGGTCGGTTAAAAACGTAACAGAAATTGTAACAGATCTTTAGATCATTTTCTAACAAGTTGATTAATATGCAGATCGGAACACAGTTGATGCGTTTCGAGTCGAAACGAGGTCGTTTTTGAAAGGAATTGATGTGAACAGAGCACCGGCGACGGCGGTCGAGGCGGAGGAGGAAGCCGGTGTTTCGTCGCCGAACAGTACGATCTCGAGCATCAGCGGGAAGAGAAGTGAACGAGATCTGCCGGTGAATGAAAACGACGGCGAGAGGGGCTCCGGCGGTAGTGATGATGATGACGGTGATAATTCCCGCAAAAAACTCCGGTTGTCTAAAGATCAATCTGCTGTACTTGAAGAAAGCTTTAAAGAACACAACACTCTGAATCCTGTAAGTTGTGCTTTAAATAGTTGTACAGTACAAGTTGTCTGTTTTCGATGGCAAATTTGTAAATATGTTTATAATTTATGGGTTTTTATTTGTAACAGAAACAAAAGCTGGCCCTAGCTAAGAGGCTTGGTTTAAGACCTCGTCAGGTGGAAGTTTGGTTCCAAAACAGAAGGGCAAGGTTAGTAATTAATTTATATTTATCAAGGGTATTTTCGGTATTTTTTATTTTGTGGTGATAAAATTATTAATTTATTTTTGCAATGTAATGCAGGACAAAGTTGAAACAAACAGAAGTGGATTGTGAGTTTTTGAAAAGATGTTGTGAGAATTTGACAGATGAAAACAGAAGGTTACAAAAAGAGTTGCAAGAATTAAGGGCTTTAAAACTATCACCACAATTCTATATGCAAATGGCCCCTCCAACAACCCTAACAATGTGTCCCTCGTGTGAGCGTGTGGCGGGGCCATCGGGTGGTTCATCTGATAAGAAGCCGCAGCTGGGTGATCACCAACATAAACAGCGGGCCCATGTCACCGGTGTGAACCAAATCCAAAACAATCATCGTGCAATGCCGTTTAACAACCCGTGGACAACGTCTGCCAACCAGGTCGCTCAACGACAAATGGGTGCGTTGCATCCACGGTCGTGATAGACCGGAAGGGGTAGTATAGTCGTTTTAGGTCGAAAGAAAAGAAGATATGATATGGGGGTTTGGTTGGTTAGGATCTAGTGATTTGGTCTCATTGACCAATTTTTATTTATTATTTCATTTTGGGGGTTAGTTTTGTAATTTTATAAGTAGTTTTATAAAATGTTAAAAGTATCTTGTTCCCAGATTTTCAAAGAGGAGAAACAAACAAGACATTGTTTGAATTGGAAAGAAGAGACATAGACATGGTACTATTAGAGGGTACCCAATGGTTCGTCCATTGGGTTCGTTTGAGGTGGACGGACGAGTCCACACCGTTGGGTGGGACTCGTCCCTTGTTCGTCCGCCTTGCTCGTCCGGGGGATTAGTCCCTGCAGGGACGAGTCTTTTGGGGTTTTTTTTTTTTTTTTTTTTTTTTTTAATCCTATATACAAAGAAGAAGACAAAAAAATTAGTGGGTCCAAGACTAGTCCTTGAGGGATGAGTGCATTGGGTGCATTTTGGGGGATTAGTCCTTGGAGTGTTTTTTGCTGATGTGGCGCTGACAGGGACTAGTCCTTGGGGGATGAGTGGTGGGCATTGGGTACCCTCTAAATCCCTCACTAATTAGTTGTCAATCAAATTCTCAAATGTTATAGTTTAATATTTATTTATCATAACTATAATATAATTAGAATGATGATGAACGTTTGTAAAATGGTTAAATGTCATATCTTTTTCATTATGACAAAAGAAAATATGTATATTGATGGTTATAATTGATGGATATATAGATGATCATCATCAATTAAGAAAGTTGTTACTTGATATGAGACCAATCAAATAGTATCTTATACACTAATGTTTAATAAAAGTCATGTGATTTTCATTTATCTTGACAAAAGAAACATATGCATGACACAAAATTGTCCTGGTAATGTCCAAGGAGAAAAACATAATATCAATGTCATGTAATTTCTTCAAAATATTGGAATAGTAATTAAGAACACCACATATACAATAATCATATATTGATTCATAAGAGTGCTTTTAATGATTAATAAGAAGATATTCTTCTTAGTTTACTTCAAAAAGCTAACCTAATATAATAATAAATAGCATATCTTCTTATGAGCTATAAACCATTTACAAGTTTAATAATTGGTATTTTTTAATCAGCTACTAAAAATTACGAAGAATAATGACCAAAGGCCTGTAAATTTTAAATTGATCTTATCTAAATAAATATATGAGCACACGTTTGTGTAAATCATTTAATTGATGTTTATTTATAAACGAATCAAACTAGTTATATAAGGGCAAACAACATATTTGTTTGGGAAAGGGGCGGTTGTAAGTTGTTTCTTATTTTTTTTTTTGGAAGGCAACAGTGTAACGATATATAACAAAAAAAATATTTACAAAGAAAACTCTACCAACCAACTAGTTGCAAGATACATTCAGATGATAGTAAGTGACCAATATATGCTAGCAAACTAGACTACTTAGACAGTTAGACTACAACCACATTTCAAAACCACCAAACAAGACCCTAATATATGCCAATCAAAACAAACTTAGCACATACAACAAGTCTATTTATTAAAAAGAAATAATGTATGTGTTAGGCATTTTGGCAATATTGTCGGGTTACATATATATGTACTATATAGTTATTGAATGTTTTATTTGGTACAAATTATATTGACTTTGAGTTCATTTTCGCAATCAATTTGGTATATCATTTACGATGTTATCATGTTTATCCATTTGAAGTTTGTATGGGTTCACAATATTTTATTTTATTTTTTATTTTTTATTTTTTTTGTTATAGTATACATTTATCAGTTTATCACCAAGACTATTGGGTTATGGACTTATAATTTTCTTCCATTTTTACATATATATACTTTTTAAGGGTATTTATGAATTATGAGCTTTTTAGTACTGGATTATTTTTGTTCAATATATGTACAATAGAAGAAGTATGTGTAGATTATATACAGCAATGAGCTTTGCTTTTGATTTGAACTATCAACCAAAAGTGTACAGGCAACTATCGAAACAGTGGTATGAAAAATTGCCTGTTGACAATTTTCTTAGTCGTGACAAGCCACACATACCATTTCAATGAAGCTAAAAAGTCAAATAAATAACAAATATCTGTTATGGATCTAAAAAGGAGTCCTTTTCCTTAAACTTGGTCTGAAGTTCAATAATTGGATTTGAAAATGTATGCCCAATTTGCTTTAATCGTATTTAGATTAACTTTTCTGACTTAGAATGGAAGAAACATATATTTTAGGTACAGGGTAACACCACCAGACAAAAGTCAACCCGACCAAGGCATTAGCGGCGACGTCGCCGCTAATACTCTGTTACTGACGGGGGCCCGCTAATATTTTGCCAGATTAGCCGTTACTGACATGGGGGCCCGCAGTATTAGCGGCGACGTCGCCGCTAATACTCTCTCTGGTGCAGTATTAGCGGCGACGTCGCCGCTAATGCTGCCTGGTCGGGGTTTGACTTTTTTTGCCTGGTGGGCTTACACTCCTCGATATTTTATCAGAATAGTCTACTACAACACTGTCTATTGACTTTGAATAGTTTCGGTAGAATAACATGAAATTAGTCATGATTACCCAACAAAACTAGCTCCATAATCCTCCTAATACTCGGAATTTCGGATGATGATATTTGGAAAGATCAAAGGATAAATTTAGGAAAGAAATGAGTGTAATGACAGGTCAAATTTATAAAGTTTTAGAATGATTTTTAAGATAATATATATATACGTTAGTAAGTTTATAAAAAAGATTTTGCAAATGTCATACGTTACATCGGTACATGACACATTAAACTTCTGAAATTGTTATAAATTAATTATAATTGTTATTTTTATATATCACATTTAACGAGTCAATGTAGAAACTATTAAATATTTATCAGGTAATCACATTGAATGGTCGATTCTTTTAGTCAAAGATGAGATTCGGAAAGGCATAGGGTAACACGACCAGGAAAAGGTCAACCCGACCAGGGGCATTAGCGGCGACGTCGCCGCTAATACTCTGTTACTGACGGGGGCCCGCTAATATTTTGCCAGATTAGCCGTTACTGACATGGGGGCCCGCAGTATTAGCGGCGACGTCGCCGCTAATACTCTGTTACTGACGGGGGCCCGCTAATATTTTGCCAGATTAGCCGTTACTGACATGGGGGCCCGCAGTATTAGCGGCGACGTCGCCGCTAATACTCTGTTACTGACGGGGGCCCGCTAATATTTTGCCAGATTAGCCGTTACTGACATGGGGGCCCGCAGTATTAGCGGCGACGTCGCCGCTAATGCTGCCTGGTCGGGGTTTGACTTTTTTGGCCTGGTGGGCTTACGCTCCTCGTAAATCTCCAAGAAGATTTTTGAAGCCTATGATGTGTTGGGTTTTGGTTGTACAGAAATAACTATGAAGTTATAGCGGTCTACTCTTCAGACTCTGTATTTAGAGTTTTTCATTAATGTTTTTCTTTTAACAAGAATTTCAACTATTGATAAATTAAAGTGTGAAAAATTAATAATGATGCCGTGTTGATTAGCAATAAGTTTCGACATGAAATTATTATTTTTACTATGCACAACAATAACACAAATACAGAAAAAATGGGTATATTTGTTGAACTGTAACTGTCAATATGTTATCTAGCTTGTAGTTATTTTTGTAGAAATATAAAATAATATGAAGAAACAAAAGTATTACTTAGATAAATTATAATTAGTTTGGTATTTAGATAACTAGTAAAGTTGTACGGGTTACACTTTTTTTTATATAGAGTTAATTACAATTTTCGTCCCTGTGGTCTGTACCAACTTTCATATATCATACCTGAGTACACGAAATTACGCGTTTAATTCTTGAGTATGGAATTTCGTTAACATATTTGGTCCACGGTCCAAACGAACGTTATATTGGTGGTCACATGACATACACACCAAGGGCATACTGGTCATTTTTTATCTCATGAACCAAAAGTGTAATTAACTCAAAAGCATCATCTCTATTTCTTTTCTTTTTTTCCAGATCTTGAAAAAAATGCATCACCGTTAATAACAAATCTAAAACAAAACCAAAGTCCAAAATCAACAACAAAATATCTGGATGAAAATCAAATTAAAATCCAAAATAAAAATCAACCAAATGCAAACTACATTATCATCAACAATGACTCCCATCAAATTTTTTAAAAGGTGGAGATTGTTTTCCCAAGTGTGCTTACTCACCAAATTCACTGCCATTTTCTTTTCTTTTAGAAACTATCAATTCTTAGTTTGGATGCTTATCCCCAAGTTTCGTTCGTAAATTGAATCCCTTTTATAAATATCTATATCATCTAACAAATTTGCAACCGTGGAAAAAACCCAAACCACTCCACGCCCTTCCAATCTGCAGCCAAAAGAAACCCAACCACCCCTCTTTTTCAGATCTGCAAAAAAAAAAAAGTCGGCGCCATTTTTTCGGATCTGGAGTAAACTCCGGTAACAACTTCAAATCATGTCTTTTGTTTGTGGGTTTGTTGTGATTTGAATTGGGGATTGATCGAAATCCAAGAAGAATACGTAGCAGTAGTAGATCTTGGCTTTGATAGTACTATAGTAGTAGCAGATTTTTTATATATATTTTTATTACTTATGGTTAATTGATATCAATCATCTTGATGAAAATGAATGACCGAGATAGTTATTGTTGGTGTGTTTTGGTGTTCTCAGTTGCACGTGGGTATATGTATTTCGTGTTAGATGCATATATATGAAAGAAGTTTTCAATGTGACTTTTGAATTTAGTATATTTTTGTTTATGAGTTGGTATAGATTATAGAGATAGAGATGAATTGGTATAGATATAGAAATTTGCTCAACCCTTGATAAGTTTTGGTATAGATATATCAGGTAGATGTAATATTAAAATGATGATGGTGGTGGTGTTTATGATGTTAAAAATAGTTTTTGGAAAAAAAAATGAAATTGTTAGAGATATGGGAAAAAAAATAGTAAATTACACTTTTGGTCCATGAGATAGAAAATGACCAGTATGCCCTTGGCGTGCATGTTATGTGACCACCAACATAACGTCCGTTTAGGCCGTGGACCAAATATGTTAACGGAATCCCATACTCAGGGATGAAACGCGTAATTTCGTGTACTCAAGGATGATACGTGAAAGTTGGTACAAACAACAGGGACGAAAATTGTAATTAACTCTTTTATATATATAGATAAAGAGTAGATACTAGGAAACTTCAAGCGAAGACCTCAAAGGCTCAAACATAAAACATTGGTTATGTCATGATTATTATGAAAGTGAAGAGTGGTATTGTTAGTGTACATTATATATTTGGTAGAAACTGATATAGAAACATAATATCTTTGCTTGATGAATTTTTTTTTATTAAACGTTGTGTATTTGGTTAAAATTTATGAAGTATCAAATCAGTAGCAAATGGGTATCATATCTATACCTCCTTATAAAGAGTATTGACATTAAGACTTTAAGCATAATTTTTCTTCCCAAACTACCCTCAACACTTATCCCTTACTTCCGAAATTACCCTTACAAATAATAAACCCACAATTCATACAAAAAACCCACGGCACCCCAGCCACCAAAAAGAAAAACGATCCCTTACACATTCTCTCTAACCGCCTGAATCACCAACCACCGCCCCCCACAACCACCGGTGTCATATCCCCTATCCACCGCTGCCTGAATCACCAACCACCGCCGCCGGAATCTCACAAATCCCCACAACCACCGGTGTCTCCGCCTGAATCACCAATCACCGCCGCCGGAATCTCACAAATCGATGACGGCAAAACAAATCGATGATCGGAATCTCACAAATCGATGATGGAATCTCACAAATCTATGATAGATCTCACAAATCTGATCTCATATCCATGATGGATTTCCTAACCACCGCCGCCGGAATCTCACAAATGGTTTACGGTATTTGTTTTTTTTTGTTTTCTCTTCCTGTTGTTTGCTTGAATTTCTTTTGATTTCTGTTAGTTTATGTAACACCCGTCATTTAAAAACTTGGATTTTCAAAAATCTTTGCCAAACGACGTTTAAAATAATTGGAAAGGATCACTTATAAAATCTGCCCCATCCGTAACGGATGGTACCTTTAAAATTGGTGTTACTATTAAGCATCATCAAAACAATAAAAGTAAATCCAAGTAATGGCACCAACATAAATGCCCATTATTACAAGTCTTAAACATAACAAAATAGCCGAAAACATAAGGCTAAAAGGAAGTCTAAGCATTCAATGTCTTTGCTAAGCTTCTTTATTCTTTCTACCCAAGTCTCACCAAGCTAATCTTCGCCTAGCTCAAACTTGATTATCCCGAAGGCACAACATTTTCAAAGAACAAGTGTTAGCTAATATAATTAGCTAAGTAAGATAACATAGATTTGAAAACATTTGCCAATTACATATATTAACAAAATCTGCATTTTATGTTAATATCACATACATACATAAACATACATATCATACACTTTAGGTTCATCATATCCTAAAATGTGCCTACACTTTCTTTCTTTATTTCTTTGCCAAGACATAGGCTAAGTGACTTATGTCACTTACATTGGGATGTGGGGTTGTGTGTAGGCGGTCATAGACCATACAAGGAGTCCTCACACCCGACATGATGGGTAAACCATAAGGTGGTCCATCGGCGTCGTTAAGGAATTGACAAAGTCATTTCCAACTGAATAGACCGTTTATGCCTTTACGCAATGATGGTTAGTTACTCCACCCGGAATACTCAAACGTAACTATGCCACGGGAGGTATCATGATTCCCAAACCACGTGACCACGTACGCACCAGCCCCGAGGAGCTAGCACAGGTTAAGCTTAACACAAGACTTTAAATATTGCTCGAGACTTCAATCTTCATATTAGTTTAGGTTACACTTTCACCTAAGCTAATCACATATCATCTTTTGCTTTAGGGCCCTTAACGTGCACGTGACATGGCAATCCTAATCATAAGTCTAGTGACTAGGTGTTCAAGCCATGTATACAACCATTTAGCATAATCATTTCATCTTTTCATGATCACATAACATAAACATTTCATCATTTCATAACATGTATACTTACCTCACACCTTTGTAACCTGCATAAGTATATCATACATCATAAATGGTAAGTATAATATCCCGTAGCAACCTCCCATAGTCACCCATAAACATAAAACGTGCATACATATTCATTTGGGAAGTTTAACTTATAAAAACGTGTTTTGTTATACCATCAGGTGACAAAAGATGTTATCTTACCTCGGTACAGCTTACCAACCAGTTATGAGTATCTTACAGTGCTTGCTAAGTGCTCCCGACTACCTATAATGAATATAAGATCGTTCTATAAGCTAAACGAAACTTAAGTACCAGTCTGGACCCATTTGTGCGCCGCATGGAAGTCCTGTGCGCCGCACAAAACCATTTTCAAGAATTTGTGCGCCGCATGGAAGTTTATGCTCCGCACAAAACCATTTTCAAGCATTTGTGCGCCGCATGGAAGTCCTGTGCGCCGCACAAAACCATTTTCAAGAATTTGTGCGCCGCATGGAAAAGTTATGCTCCGCACAAATCAACCAAATTCGTCACAGAAACTATCCAATTTTCTGAGCAAACCATCTGTGCGCCGCACAGAAGTTCTGTGCGCCGCATAAAACCATTTTCAAGAATTTGTGCGCCGCATGGAAGTCCTGTGCGCCGCACAAAACCATTTTCAAGAATTTGTGCGCCGCATGGAAAAGTTATGCTCCGCAGAAATCAACCAAATTCGTCAGAGAAACTATCCAATTTTCTGAGCAAACCATCTGTGCGCCGCACAGAAGTTCTGTGCGCCGCATAACGGGCTCCCACCAGAAATCCAATTTTCAAAACTTGCTTTTATGCGCCGCACAAAAGCCTTGTGCGCCGAACAAAACCCAGTTCGACCAAAAACCAACTTTTTAACCCTTTAATCGAATCCCATACGAACAACCACCATTAATTCGACCTGGAGACATAAAATTAACGTTTTTGACAATACTTTTCATGCCTTTAATCCATCAATCAATCCTTTAATCTTTTACAACATGAATCACTCATTCAATCACCCAAATAACATGAAATCGATAATCGTTTAATCAAATAACCCAACCCAAACACCATGGCCTGGATTGAATACTCATCTATGACTCATAAGATCAGATTTCAAAGAGAATATTACCTATATTACCTGTAGATGACTTAGAGGATTCAAGATCTTGACAAAACTTGGACGAAACACCTAGAAACGAAGAGTTTTTTATGATGAATTGCTTTGGGAGGGAGATAGGATCGGCTGGAGGGTTTCACACACGTATGATCTGATTTTGTGATAATTAGGGATACCTAATTGCACCTAAAACCCTGGCCATCAACTCCTAATGTTACACTTAGGACCCCTCAACTTCTAAACTTAACTTTCTTAGCTTAAATCTCTACCGGGAGTCTTAACACTCTAACAAGCACTTAACTACCTAACTTTACTTCAATTACTTTCATTAATCATCATATTAATCATATCATAATAAACACATATGCATTTATTCACATAATCCCATATAGGGCACATAGACATAACGGACCTAACGTTAACTAAAGGAAAGTCAAATAGCCAAACATAAAATGTTTGGGATGTTACAGTTTAGTGGTCCGTTGCTTTCAATGTCTTGTCTGTTAGATATAATCTTGATATTAGTCTCTTTAAATCATGTTTATTTTGAGTTAGTAGTATAGTAGAAGAAGTCATGCTAACATGATGTGTCAGTTGAGTTATATTAGGAGATAATGGGGTTGTTGACCGTTAGTGGGCTTAGTCAATAGGTTCTGTTATTTAGTAGCTGTTTATTAGGAATGTCACGTACTTTGTAGGCTATAAAAAGCCATTTGTTTTGTTGAATAAAGGGCAGCTTTTCCATATATTCTTTTCTTATCTCTGAATATTCATATATACATACATAATATATATACATATAGCAGTGTGAAGCTGTGAGTTTGGGGCCTGATTTCCAACATTTGGTATCAGAGCCTAGGGCTCGTTGTGTGAAGAAAGGAGGCCGTTTTGAGAGTCGGTGGCGAGGAGAAAGCAGCCCTTTTCGCTGCGGGGCAGAAAGAAGCAGCAGCAGCGGAAGAGTAGGCCGGGTTCGTCTTGAATCCTTGTATGAATGAAAGAGAGAAAGAAGCAGTAGCAAGAGTAATCTGTGATCAGCAAGTTTGGTGATCGAAAGCGTAGAAGAAGTCATGCTAACATGATGTGTCAGTTGAGTTATATTAGGAGATAATGGGGTTGTTGACCGTTAGTGGGCTTAGTCAATAGGTTCTGTTATTTAGTAGCTGTTTATTAGGAATGTCACGTACTTTGTAGGCTATAAAAAGCCATTTGTTTTGTTGAATAAAGGGCAGCTTTTCCATATATTCTTTTCTTATCTCTGAATATTCATATATACATACATAATATATATACATATAGCAGTGTGAAGCTGTGAGTTTGGGGCCTGATTTCCAACATTTGGTATCAGAGCCTAGGGCTCGTTGTGTGAAGAAAGGAGGCCGTTTTGAGAGTCAGTGGCGAGGCAAAAGCAGCCCTTTTCGCTGCGGGGCAGAAAGAAGCAGCAGCAGCGGAAGAGTAGGCCGGGTTCGTCTTGAATCCTTGTATGAATGAAAGAGAGAAAGAAGCAGTAGCAAGAGTAATCTGTGATCAGCAAGTTTGGTGATCGAAAGCGTAGAAGAAAGAAGAAAGAGCAGAACCTTGAGAAAGACACTAGACCGAAAGTGTGAACCTAAGACTGAAGGCGTTCACATCAGCAAGAGAAAGTAAACTGATCTATATGACTATATCAGTTAGAAGAAAGAAGACGGTGTAGCAAGAAAGTAGGTCGTGCAGAGAAGATTTTCTGTATGATTAGCAAGAGATCTGATTTTTTTTATCAGAAGCAAGATCAAGAAACCCAATATGGGTTAGCAAGAATGAAAGTTAGCAAGTAATCGGACTCATTTAGTTCGTATAGAAAGAACCGGGTCACGTGTGACTCGTAGCAAGCAGCAAGACCAGACCTTTCTGGTTTGTATAGCAAGAAGCAAGAAACCGGACCAAGCAAGATAGCAAGAATGAAGGTTCGAATAGCAAGTTTATAGCAAGCATGAATCGGGTAGCAAGTATCCTGTTCATTGACGCAAGTCAACAAGCATGAAGATTCGAAGAAAGCAAGCAAGAATGGATTTGAATCAAAGCAAGTTAGCAAGAGTAGCAAGAAAAACCGATTCTAGTTTTAGCATGAACAAGAACGATATGCAAGCAAGCATTGAGCAAGAACAAGCAAGATCGATATCAAGATTAAGGGGTGAATGTTAGATATAATCTTGATATTAGTCTCTTTAAATCATGTTTATTTTGAGTTAGTAGTATAGTAGAAGAAGTCATGCTAACATGATGTGTCAGTTGAGTTATATTAGGAGATAATGGGGTTGTTGACCGTTAGTGGGCTTAGTCAATAGGTTCTGTTATTTAGTAGCTGTTTATTAGGAATGTCACGTACTTTGTAGGCTATAAAAAGCCATTTGTTTTGTTGAATAAAGGGCAGCTTTTCCATATATTCTTTTCTTATCTCTGAATATTCATATATGATATGATGCATGAATATAAAAAGGAAGAGAGTAAACAATTGTCTTCTTGTTTTGATTTCTCTTTTGGCCGACTACTCAAAAGGTATTATTCTTAATCTATCTTATTATGACAACTATCATGGTGTAATTGGATCTTGGTGGAAATATTAATCGTGTGCATGTTTTATAAAATACATGATTGTATTTTTAGTCTTCCACTACGTTTATAAAATTTAAAAGTACACACGAGGGCCTAGTATTTCCAACATTGTCTTGCTATATATGTATAATTGTATATCTTGGGTTTGCACTCTATAGCCCATCTTTATATCTTTCTTTCTTATTCTAATTTTATTGGCAATCTGATATTCTATCATCTGCTATTTTAGATTGGTCAGTACATTGCATCAAATGGTGGTGTTGTTACAGCTGAGGAACTTGCTCCATACCTTGATGTAGAGTCCGCAGAAAAGACGGTATGACCTCTATTAATATTACGGAATTATTAGCTGCTGAATCTTAAGGCAGGAAGTGTTGGATTAGTGTGTACGTCATAACACAAAACTATACTACCGCTTACACACGAGCCTACGGGGTCACACACAATGAACATTTAGATACCCGGATATATGTATATTATATACATATATATAATCACCAAAATAGATGGAGATAAGATTGACTTTTATCAATTAACTAGTTGAGTTAATTAGCAATATTTATTTAATTAATCTATATGATTTATTAATTATTTAAATATAGATTTAAATATTCATATATGATATGATGCATGAATATAAAAAGGAAGAGAGTAAACAATTGTCTTCTTGTTTTGATTTCTCTTTTGGACGACTACTCAAAAGGAGAAAGGGACATGTGCAATTGGTGTCAAATAATGCCATACATCAATTCCACATATATATGTTTTGTATTGGCCGTGGTTCATGCATACAGACTACATTCTTCCTTATATAGTTCACATATAAGAAAAGAGAATAAAAAGAGTTCTCTTGCTCAATAATCTATATGAAAACTAGAAACAAATACTAGCTCTATTTGTTGCTTACGGCTATAACAAGTGAGAGTCAAACTAGGAGTTTGGCTCTAGGTGATTAAGGTCTAGCAGCCTTCGGGTATTGTTTGAAGTGTTCGTGTGGATCAACTGTAGAGATATTCATATCATTGAATATTGTTTCATCCTACGTGATTTCATCTACTCAAAAGGTATTATTCTTAATCTATCTTATTATGACAACTATCATGGTGTAATTGGATCTTGGTGGAAATATTAATCGTGTGCATGTTTTATAAAATACATGATTGTATTTTTAGTCTTCCACTGCGTTTATAAAATTTAAAAGTACACACGAGGGCCTAGTATTTCCAACAATGGTATCAGAGCCACTTTTACACCTTTTAGTTGTCAGGTGATTTTATTTTTGATCATTTTTTGATAGAAAAATAAATCACCACTTTAAATTTCGAATTTAATTCTTATGGCTTGATTAGTTATTTTTATTGATTCTATATAATCCATGGTTGTACCCATGCATTGCAACTATGGACAAGTCATATGTAGTTTTAATAATGTAGTTATTAAAATTTGTTGTTGCATGCATAGCCCATGATGCCCTTAGCCTATGGAATTGTTTTGTTGTGATGATTGTTGATTATTACAACATTATAAATGTTGATTAATTTATTTGGGGCCATAGAAGCAAAAGTTGTATAATATTTATTTTTATTTTTGTTGTAAGTATTAGACTAGTTGTACTTTTCAATTTAAATAAATGTAACAAGATGAAGATTGAAGATAAAAGATGCAACATGGAGTTTTGCTTTGAAGATGGTGTTTTCTTTATCAAGTCAACAACGTATGGCACAAAATCTCACTTGGTTCTTGGATTAAGTGGGAGTATAGGATTGTCCTTAGATTGACCTCTTGATTTCATATTGGCTCATGAAATCAAGCATAGGATTTTTGGGCTAGGCTATGTGTGTATGATGCATGGTTGTGTTTTTATTTTTGCACTTATTTATAATTGTTGATTATAAAATATGCTAAAATGTTTTTGATGGAAACATTAAATAAAAACACAAAAAGAGTTTAAAGATTAAAATTGGTGATTTTAAAAGTTAAACTCCAATGAGTTTAAAATATATTGTTTTGAAACTCAAATATATATATATATGGTCGACATCTATATTAAAATATATATAATTATATATATATATATATTGTGTATTTGTTATTTTTGTCTAAAATTAAAATATGTGATTTTATATTCTATAAATAAAATAACAAATTGGAGACACAAACATATTCGACATATATATATATATAATTGGTTAAAATGAGTTTTAACAAAATTGTAGCGAATTTTGTGTGCATGCAATATTCGTTAACACAAATTTTTTAAATACCCGTCAAATTTAAGTCATGCCATCCAATCAGCTTGCGAACACTCCTCGTTATTTTTTGGTTACGGTGAGACCTAATCGAATTATAGCCACGAGGTGGATTTTTAGTTACGAGTGAGACTAGGCTAAATTTCCACTGTTTCCAAATTGGACGACTTAATCGTGCTCAAGGTAAGACCTGAGTTTGAGGCAAGGATGGGACAAACATGCCAGTAGATAATAGTGGTTTGCTGAACTACACATATCTCAAGGTCCCATAAAGATCTAAGAGTTGCACTAATAATACAATTGGTACCCGTTACCTACCAATAGACTCCTTAACTGCTAGCTGATCAACAGATGTAGTTATGGAATCTCTATGTGGATCTTAGGCTTTCGTAAATTAATTGTTTTATAATATTAAAACTTGGGTAGTTAATTTATTAAAGTTTTTGTATCGAAAATACTAAAATAAACCTTACTTCTATTGTAGATGGCAAACAATCAAAACGTAAACCAAAATACACTCCGTTCTTTGTTGGAGAAGGAGAAACTCAATGGTACTAACTTCCTGGACTGGCACCGCAATTTGAGGATTGTCCTCAAATATGAAGGGAAGTTGAACAAAATTGAAGAACCCTTACCAGATCCTCCTGCCGAGACAGCTGCTGCTGCTCAGCAAGATGCTTATCAAAAATTGTTTGATGAGCAAGAGAATATAGCTTTAATTATGCTTGCGAGTATGACTCCTGAAATCCAAAAGGAAATGGAAGATCGTACAGCATATGATATGATTACTGAGCTGAAAAATATGTTTCAGAAACAGGCAAATCAAGAGTTGTATGAAACTCACAAGCTTCTTCACACTTGCAAAATGGAGGAGGGTCAGTCAGTGAGCTCTCATGTTTTAAAAATGAAGGGCTACATTGACAGGTTGGAAAAGCTTGGAACTCCTATGCCAACTCTCTTGGCTGTCAATACGATTTTGGCTTCACTACCGAAGTCGTATGATAACTTTGTCATGAATTACAACATGCAAGGTTGGGAGAAGTCTATGTCAGAGCTGCACGCGATGCTCAAAGCTGCTGAACAGAATGTTCCATCCAAGGCTCCAACTCTGAGCGTCCTGACGATCAAAAATGGAAGGGTTAGAAAGAATAAGCCGAATACTTCTAAGAAAGGAAAAGGCAAAAGAGTTGCTGGGAATAAGATTCCACCACCCCCTAAGAAGGAAAACCCAGCAAAAGACGCCGAATGTTTCCGTTGTGGAAAAGTTGGCCATTGGAGAAGGAACTGTCCTATCTACCTATCTGAGCTGAAAAAGGGCAAAGCTGGTGAGACTAGCAAATCAGGTATATCTCATATACAACTATACACTTTTTCTAGTGATTCTTGGATCTTTGATACTGGTTGTGGTACTCACATCTGTAACAATGTTTAGGGAATGAGAAGAAGTAAGAAACTGAAGAAAGGGACACTGGACCTGCGAGTGGGCAATGGGGGTCGAGCAGCTGTTGAAGCTATTGGCACCTATGAGCTTACTCTTCCAAGTGGCCTTATTGTTTTGTTGGAACAATGTCATTATGCTCCTACTATTATGAGCAATGTAGTTTCAGTTTCACGTTTGAAAGATGTTGGTTATGAACTTGCATTTATGCACTTTGGTATTTCTGTTTCTAAGAATAATGTATTTTATTTTAATGCCTATCCGCGTGATGGTATTTTTGAAATTGATATGCATAGTGTGACTTCAAATAATAGTTGTGTATATACTTGTACTGCCAAACGTGTCAAGCAAGACTTGAATAAGACCTATCTATGGCATTGTCATCTTGGTCATATAAACAAACAACGCATTTCAAAACTCCAATCTGATGGACTTTTGGAATCAACCGGCTCTGAGTCATTTGATGTATGCGAGTCTTGTTTATGCGGAAAGATGACAAAGGCACCTTTCTCCGGTTTAGGTGAAAGAGCTAAAGATCTTTTAGGACTAATACATACTGATGTATGTGGCCCTTTTAGAACTATGTCTAGAAATGGTGAATCATACTTCATTACATTTACTGATGATTATAGTAGATATGGTTATGTTTACTTGTTGAAACATAAACATGAAGTTTTTGAAACGTTCAAAGTCTTCCAAAATGAAGTAGAGAATCAGCTTGGAAAGACCATTAAAGCCCTTCGTTCTGATCGAGGTGGTGAGTATATGAGTCAAGAGTTTTTGGACCACTTAAAGAATCGTGGGATTGTCTCTCAATTCACTCCACCTTATACACCACAGCACAATGGTGTATCTGAGCGGAGGAATCGAACTTTACTTGATATGGTTCGATCTATGATGAGTCTGACTACTCTACCACCGTCTTTTTGGGGATATGCATTAGAGTCTGCTGCACGCATACTCAATATGGTTCCAACCAAGAAGGTTGAAAAGACACCACATGAGCTGTGGCATGGGAAAACTCCTAAGTTGTCTTACTTGAAAGTCTGGGGTTGTGAAGCGTATGTGAAACGTGACATTTCAAACAAATTAGAACCCAGAAGTATCAAGTGTAACTTTGTGGGATACCCAAAGGAAACAATGGGTTACTACTTTTACTACCCAGCTGAAAACAAAGTGTTTCCTGCTCGATTTGCTGAGTTCTTGGAAAGAGATCTTCTCTTGCAAAAGATCAGTGGGAGTAAAGTTGATCTTGAAGAAATTCAAGAACCACAGGGTGATATGCCTTCTGAAAATACTAGCAGTCCACATGTTGAATCTGAGCACACTATTGGTAAGTCAGAACATGTTGCACCTGCACTTCGTAGATCTGATAGAACTCATCGTATACCTGTAAGGTGTAATTATGCAATTAATTTAGATGAGCCTTATCTAGGGGATTATGATGAACTCTCTAACTACCGCGAAGCCATATCGAATCCTGAATCCGATAAATGGCGAGATGCTATGAATGCAGAGATGCAGTCCATGAAGGATAATCAAGTATGGGACTTGATGGATCTTCCACCCAATTGTAAAACAGTAGGGTGTAAATGGGTCTTCAAGAAGAAGACTGACATGGACGGTAATGTAAACACATTTAAAGCTCGGTTGGTAGCAAAAGGCTATACTCAGACTCAAGGAATTGATTATGAGGAAACCTTTTCACCAGTCGCGAGCATTAAATCAATTAGGATACTTATTGCCATAACTGCTTTTCATGATTATGAAATATGGCAAATGGATGTCAAAACCGCTTTCCTAAATGGCGACCTTAGCGAGGACGTATATATGGTTCAACCGGAAGGGTTTGTCAATCCAAAACATCCTAATAAAGTATGCAAGCTTCAAAAATCCATTTATGGATTGAAGCAAGCATCCAGGAGCTGGAATCTTAAGTTTGATGAGAAAATCAAAGAGTTTGGTTTTTCTCAAAATCAAGATGAGCCCTGTGTTTACATTAGAGCTAGTGGGAGTAAAGTAGTCTTCTTGATCTTGTATGTTGATGACATATTACTTATTGGAAACGATATTCCAACTTTGCAGGATGTTAAATCTTGGCTTGGAAAATGTTTTTCCATGAAGGATCTTGGGGAAGCTACTTACATTCTTGGAATCAGAATCTATAGAAATAGATCCAAACGGCTTATTGGTTTGAGTCAAAGTACATACATTGACAAAATCTTACGAAGATTTAACATGCAAGACTCCAAGCGTGGAGCTTTGCCAGTACAAAAGGGCATAACCTTGAGCAAGTCTCAAAGTCCTATCACACCTGATGAGATAAGATGAATGAAAGGTATCCCGTATGCTTCGGCTATAGGATCCATTATGTATGCCATGTTATGTACTAGACCTGATGTCTCGTTAGCTTTGAGTTTGACGAGTCGTTATCAACAGAATCCAGGTGAAGAACATTGGATTGCTGTTAAGAGCATTCTTAAGTATCTGCGGAGAACTAAAGAGATGTTCTTGGTTTACGGTGGTTTGGAAGAAGAGTTAAGTATTAAATGTTATACGGATGCTAGTTTCCAAACTGATCGAGATGACTCTCGATCCCAATCTGGTTATGTCTTTGTCATGAATGGCGGGGCAGTTGATTGGAAAAGCTCAAAGCAGAGCACAGTTGCACAATCTACAACAGAAGCAGAATACATTGCTGCCTCAGAAGCTGCTCAGGAAGCTGTCTGGATTAGGAAGTTCGTTGCTGAGCTAGGAGTAGTACCCAGCATTGAATCTCCCATGGAAATGTACTGTGACAATTCGAGTACTATTATACTTGCGAAAGAATCACGTGTACGTAAAGGTAGTCGGCACATTCTTCAAAAGTTTGACTACATTCGTGAAGTCATTGAGAGGAATGAGATTAATATTCTTAAGGTTCACACAGATGATAATGTAGCTGATCCATTCACTAAGCCCATGACACACAACAAGCATGATGATCATGCTAGTAGTATTGGACTTCGTTATGCTACTGATCTATTTCATATGTAAATTAGTATTTGGATATTTTTGGAACATTAAGCAGTTTTATCTTAATGAATTGATATACTTGGTATGATCGTTTTCATTTATAACACTGTGTTCTATATTAGCATGTTTAATCCATGAATAACTGTTGATTATTCAAAATCTCCATAGTCGGTTATGTTATGGGAGTAACATGAATTAAGACTAATATGAAGTTTTGGTTTTATTCACTGATGGTGAATAGTTAACTTGTTGAGGCCAAAATTCATATGAATTTATTGTTGATGAATATTGGAGTGACCCAAATCACGAGATGTCACTGCATGGATCGGTGTCAATAGTGAATCTCGAAGTGATTATGTCTTTGTGTCCTTAGACCTGAGATTTGTATGTTGGTTGCTGATTGTATGACATGTTATGCTTTGATATGGTTTAACGCTATCCTGAACAAGGTAGTCATAAAGGCCATTATTGGATATGATGTGAAATGCATGATGTGCACATAAAATCAAGATGGGATTTATTCCTCTATGCGAGAGTATGATACCACTAGGCCCCTCGATGAAAATGAATGGATATTTACACGGCCGTGCCCAAGCTATATTGACTGTTGATCAGTTATAACTTGGTGATCGCATTCGACTTTTCTATATCAAGAAACAGAATTTGTTGACTAATGAGAATGACTCGATCCATGTCTCATGTCAACACGGTATCGGTAATAAAGGGACAATTGACACTCAATCATTAAATCATTATTTTGATAATGATCGTTAGTTTAGCTGAAACAAACACTCGTGTGTTTTCGGGGGCAATGATGTGTTGCTAGACACCAATCATTAAATCATTATTTTGATAATGATCGTTAGTTTAGCTGAAACAAACACTCGTGTGTTTTCGGGGGCAATGATGTGTTGCTAGACACCAACCATTGTCTGTGTGGTTTTCTAGATGTTATGTCATACACAAGTGGGAGTTTGTTGGATTAGTGTGTACGTCATAACACAAAACTATACTACCGCTTACACACGAGCCTACGGGGTCACACACAATGAACATTTAGATACCCGGATATATGTATATTATATACATATATATAATCACCAAAATAGATGGAGATAAGATTGACTTTTATCAATTAACTAGTTGAGTTAATTAGCAATATTTATTTAATTAATCTATATGATTTATTAATTATTTAAATATAGATTTAAATATTCATATATGATATGATGCATGAATATAAAAAGGAAGAGAGTAAACAATTGTCTTCTTGTTTTGATTTCTCTTTTGGACGACTACTCAAAAGGAGAAAGGGACATGTGCAATTGGTGTCAAATAATGCCATACATCAATTCCACATATATATGTTTTGTATTGGCCGTGGTTCATGCATACAGACTACATTCTTCCTTATATAGTTCACATATAAGAAAAGAGAATAAAAAGAGTTCTCTTGCTCAATAATCTATATGAAAACTAGAAACAAATACTAGCTCTATTTGTTGCTTACGGCTATAACAAGTGAGAGTCAAACTAGGAGTTTGGCTCTAGGTGATTAAGGTCTAGCAGCCTTCGGGTATTGTTTGAAGTGTTCGTGTGGATCAACTGTAGAGATATTCATATCATTGAATATTGTTTCATCCTACGTGATTTCATCTACTCAAAAGGTATTATTCTTAATCTATCTTATTATGACAACTATCATGGTGTAATTGGATCTTGGTGGAAATATTAATCGTGTGCATGTTTTATAAAATACATGATTGTATTTTTAGTCTTCCACTGCGTTTATAAAATTTAAAAGTACACACGAGGGCCTAGTATTTCCAACAGGAAGAACCTATATCTAGAAATGCTTATGGTTCTAAAAAAGGAGCTGTTTTTAAGTAGTGATCAAGTTTATTAAAAGGCTACCAAGATCCAACTGTATGTATGATGAAATTAATGGTTAACTCCATATTGATACATAAATTTGAGTATGTTTGCATCTTGTAAGGATCATAAAGTTTGTTAATATGATATTATCATGTAATCAGATAAAACACCGTTTAGTCATTCTCTGAAAAGTATTGGCTGGGAATGTTTAGAGCAGGTGGTAGGGTGATTAAAAAAAATATTTTCAAATGTGTAGGGGACATATTGAAGCATATAGGGAGATTGAGTAGAACCCCAGAATGAAAAAATGAATTGCAACATGGCTAAATGAGCTTAAAGCAAAAGTACATTTTACGTCATTTTGCTCTACTTGATGGACTTGAGAGTCACTGTGACATAGTATATATGGCGATCATGAGCCGACGACCTTTCGGTTACAAGTGTATGACAACCTTTTATTCATAGCCTTCGAGTTGTCTTCTATCTTGGCTTATTTTAGTAGTTAATTATATCTAATATAAGGTCTTATTTTCACCTTGTAATGCTGTCTTTCTTACAATATGTTCATTAGTTTTTGCAGGAGGTTGAAGATCATAAAAGGCTTTGATGCAATTGGTTTAGGTATACATCATACTTTTACTTCATTTCAACCTTAGTTACCATTATCATGTACATAATTTAAAGTATGCACATTATACAAAATTTCCCTTTTTATATCACAACCAAACCTTTTAAGAAAGTATAATGATTATTATGACCAATTATTAACTTATGGAACAGGGACACAAATATTTCAAATTATAATAATAATGTCATACAAAACACATGTACTTTTCATGTTTGCTTTTGTTTTAGTAAATTTTTTGTCACATCGCGTGTGTATTCCACTACACATAATCCATGAGTTTGTTCGTATAGTGACGTAACAACCTGGTACCACCTCAGTTAACAATCACTATTTAAGAAGTACCACCGCAACGCGCCGGTACCATACTACAAATAGTTGTACATTATTGTATTCGTAACATCTCGCGCGTTGTAACTTGTAAATTGTTTCCGCTGCAACGCACGGGTACTAGGCTAGTATTCATTTATACAGAGTTTGTTTGTACTAAAAAGAAAAATGGGGCGACAACTAATTTCCTTAAATTTAAAGTTTCACTAATTTTTTAGCTAAATTAGGTACTAACATTTATAAGTATAATAACAACTTTTAAATATAAATGATAAGATATATTGAAAGACCAAGTTCATACCGTTGGATATTAAAAGCAGTAAACATCTTATGGTTATGGTTAGTCATTATATATAATAAATTTTTGCTTTTTAGTTTCCATTCCATCATATCATTAAATCCATACCCATAGTTTGTACACCGTTTACTTTTTGAGTTTTTGTTTGGATTGAAAGCTTTCTTTGACAGATACATATATCATATAAATAATATTTTAAAAGTTTATGAGAAAGTCAAAATACATAATTGGCTTACAAAATCAGTCTTCATTATTTATAGATCAACAATCTTCTAATACATGGTTTTCCCATTTATACAGCCCATATAAATCGTTAAGTCACAAACAACTGCCATATAAAATGGCCGACTTTCAGTAGTAAGGAAAAGAGTCTAATGCAACTAGTCGTGATTTTACTGGTTCTATAAGCCAAAAATTATCCCTATTTACAAACAAAATGTTAAAGAAAAGAAGACGTTTTCTAATGGCTGAATAATATGGACAATGAGCGAAAGAAAACTAGAAAAGGTATGTATTTTTGTGTAAAGGCCCAGCCCACGTACCAAATGGTCCAGTCTAGGAGATGATTTTAGTTTTTGAGACCTTGTGTGAACAAACAAGACTCTTTGTCTTTGGACCACGGTTAAAAAGAGTTATTGTTAGAAAAATATAATATCATTTTTTCTCTATATTTAACTTTATAACTGAAAATTCCAGGGGTAAAAAAATTGGCAATTGATGAAATGGTCTTGGCTACCCACCACACCATCTTATATATACACGTCCTCATAGCTCTTGACGTTTTTATATTATCTTGATACCTGATTTGAATGGCGAAGCCTATACTCATGAATTCACTTGTTGACTATATGAGTAGTACTAGTTTGTCTTTAATTTAGTTCCTAACGCAGCTATTGACATATGGGATCGGAAGTGATATATACATGACACAAGTTCGTGTTTTACATATATTTCCCACTATGTACTTGTTGAGTATGACTAAATTTAATATCAAATATAAAGATTGAAAGGGAGAAAGTTAGCCTTGTGAGCTAAGGAATACAAAAAGAGCTTGCGATTGTGATATTGACAAGACAAAAACTTTTTTGGAGAGGATTATCAAGATTATTGCTTTACTTAACTCTCTAATTTCCCACCCATTTGATTTTTATCCTTTCAACAATTTATGTTCTAGTATAGTGAAATCAAACGAAAAGATATATTATGATAATACTAATAAATACTAGTTGACAAATAATAATAATTTATATAAAAGTTGAAATGAATTGTTTCTTTTCTTCTAAAAATAGGTTCATGACTATGATTATAAATCTTTATTGGGAAAGAAGAAAGAAAAAGCAAAAGATAATAAGAAAAGAAAAAGTTTAGTGTGGTAAGTTCGCACTTTTGGTATGATTGTATTCAATTAACAAATCCACAAGCTTTCCTTAGATTTCAAAGATCTAAAAAACAATCACATCACGTGTTACAATCCATGCTGCAAAATATTTGAAGACTACAAACACTATGAATTACCCCCCATCTTTTTGACTACAACTTGTGATAATTTCTGTTACAAAGGTGTAACATTTCTATAAAATCTCTAAGACCATAGTCTCTTTTTGTATCTATCTACTTCGAGAAAGGAATAATAGCACTATATACAAATTTTGTCTATAGTATGAACTTCCTAAATTGATTGTGTTCATTGTTTACTTCTGTCACACAACAAGGATCCCATCCAGACTCGTTACGACGATGAAAAGATGATCACAAATTTTCAAGGTCTCCAAGTAGTCTCTCCCAATCATGTTCCCGAGGATGTGATTTCTTCAAACAATATGCCTTTACACATGCGAATGCGACAACCACCAAAATTATGACCAAAATCGCGATACTTAACCCTGCGGAAAAAAAATAAAAAATAATCAGAGTCAAATTCAGTACAGAATACCAAAATACTTGGATAGTGATATGAAAATACAATCAGCATTATTAACCAAATCATTGCCCAAAAGAGCAGGTTTGACTTTTAAAGTCAAACAAACACTATTTCAACATCAAAATTAACAAGTTATCATGATATATAAAGCAGAAATTTAAATGATGAAAATGTTAGAATATGAAATGTTGACTTTGACTTCAAAAGTAAAAGCAAAAGTCTTTGGTTTACTTAGACATTACCTTCTGCAAGAGATTGTAAACCAAACCACCCTCTTTTATCTTCTGCAAAACTATCGGAATCCCACGTCAAATCTAGACCGAAACTATCATCAGAGACGTAACAACTATACGCAAATGGAATCGAGACGGTTTTCATAACCTCACAATCACTTGGAACATCTAAAGGTGACTTTTCAACATAAACATGGTGTTTAGCACCACTTAAACAAGGCACTTGTTCTAAAGAACCCGAAAGACTAACCGAACAATTCAAATACGTATAGTTTTCAACAACATGGTAATACCGAAAAGGCGTGGAAGAAAGATCAAGATTCATGAACACTTCAAAGACACAATCTTTCGGGTCATATAGAGTTAGTTTTCTGTGATCATATGAGATGGACTTCACACCCAAATCACCGAAACCTCGAAAACGTATCATGGTGTGATTGTTTTTGCAAAATGAGTTGACTTTGAAAGGAAAATGAATATGGGATTTATCATGATTGCATACTTGAGAAATGGGTTTGCTTTCAAGAACTTGAAAGAATGTAAAGATCAAGAAAATGAGAATCAAGAAATTGCAAGATTCCATTAAATTTGATTGAATTGAATTCAAGAAACTTGAGAAAAATAAAATAGAGGTGAAATTGGTATAGAAAAAGATTAACTTGTTGGATACTTGTATTAAGTAGTACAAGTTTGTTGAAAAGTCTGTTGTCATTTTTGAAGAGTTATTTAACTGCTTTCTATAGGGGAACCGAGTCAAGAAATATGGAGTACAAGTGGTTATGTTATAATTGTAGAGAAAAAGTGTAATATTTCATTTTTTTTTTATTATATATTGGGTTTGCTTAGTGTAGCGAACAACATAAATTGGGGGCGAAAAGAAAAAAATGTGCAACTTTTCTTTTTTGGTGGAGAAATTTCGTGTTGAAAACTTCTTTTGTTTGGCCACCTAGTTCTAAAAGTCTTCTTAATTACTTGAAGTATAAAATAGGGAATTGTGATTTGTAGTCTTGTAGTCAAGGACCTGTTTTTATGTGACACACATATATCTTCAGTATAAACTTTTTGATGGAAATACTCGATTAAAAAATACTCGTCTCTCTTTTCCATCCATACTAGCAGACTAGCAGTAGCACATAGTCATGTATATCAGCTTGCATAAGTTGTAAATATATTATACATTTATAATATCATATTGATATGTTACGTTGGTATATGATCACGTAAAAATGAACGTATGTCCAGAAATGATTTAAGCCTACGGGGTCACACGTCTCGACACAAATGTATTTAATATTAATTAATATATTTAATGTATTTAATTAATATATTTAATGTATTTAATTAATATGATCACGATTTCAATTAACGAGTGGTCGTTAAAAACTAACGGTTACTAGCTAACGGCGTTAGTTAAGGAGGACTTAATTGTAATTTGATAATTAAATTAAGTATTCTAGATTATTCTAGAATAGGGGGTCGGTTTTGATTAATGAGTTTTAACTCATTAATTTAACTTGTTTTTAATTATCTAATCCTAGTTTGTATCAAACACGAAAAGGGTTTAGAGTAATTATAAAAAGGAAAAACCAAAAACCCTCTCAAAAAACTTCTTCCTCCTCCTCTCCTTCCTCTTGGTTTCGGCCGAGCTTCCCAAAGACAAAGAGTTTCGAGTTTTGGTTGGTTCGATTATTAGGGAGAATAACAAAGGTTGTTCGGTTCGTGATCAAGTACTAGCATACGTACATCCGCGTGTCGTGTGTGCAAACGTAGAGGGATTTATTTCAAATCCTTATAAAGTTTCTTACTTTATTTTTCTTCAAATCAAAGGTACATGTTTCTATTCTTGGTTAATTAATTAATTACATAGATTAATTTTCCGCTGCGTGCTTTGTGATTTAATTTGATAATTGTTATATAACCCAACACAAGTGTCTGTTCTATTATACAGCAATTGAAAAATAAGAAAAATCTATACCAGTTTGTCTATTATGCCAACATTTGGACTATGGATACTTTTTGTTGTACCAAACAAAACGTCGATTGTTATTTAAAGATGTAAAGACGAAAAGTTAAAATTTAATTCCATGACATGTCAGTTGTCTCATTTTTATTTTATTTTAGCATTATTTTAACATGTGCCGGCTCTTATCATTAAAATCAATACATTTAATTATTAAGAAACATTATAAATCAATATTAGGAGATCTCGAGTTCGAAACATGGGAAAGACATTTCAAGTGATTTCACAAATAAAGGTTTGAGTCCTGCAGAAGAGGCAAGATTTTATCCTAATTAAATGTCGTGCCTTTGGGCGGTTTAGTTGGGGGTTTCTCCTCCACTAGGTATTGAGGGTGAAAGGGCTCTCTATCGCGGACCCGGTTGCGAGCAAATGATCCATACCTTTTAAAAATAAAAATAAAAACTTTAAAAAGTTTATAACATGATACATGTAATCCACTCGTTTTTTTCTTCCAATCTCTTCCAGATACGATGGTTTGTCATGTGTTATATGGTTTATATCATGTCATGTGAAGTAAATTATATTACCTTTTACGACAATGGTGAAAGAGAACCTGTATTATCGATTGAAATGATTACATCTAACTGAGTTTATAAAATGACTTCTTATTTGTGTAACACTTACGGATCTTTTATATAAATTCATGCTCAAAATTGCCAGTGGCTAAGAAACAGACATGATATATGTAGTATGATTGTCGATGAGATTCTATATTAGTCTTTAGATTGGATTGTTTGTAATCAAGGTGGACGATCTTTAACGAACAAAAACCATATACAACGTCGCAAACCATAATTACTTCTTGCGAGACTGTTGACCCATCCATGCATTGCTCGCATCCTTGCTTCACGAATGCTACGCAACTTTGTTATGCATCCGAAAGAAAAGTGTCACCATGATATTTATTCGAAAGACGCTTCATGAATGACCAGAATTGTGTAGGAGACTGTCCAAAGGGTGTAGATTACCTACAGATGAACGCGGGGCAAGTTTTGGTTTCTACACTAAACACCACATTGGTTGGGTACTCATGCGTAATCTATCCTAGCAACACGAGTTGGGATATGCTAGTTTTATATTTTATGTCATATTCCAATTCATCATTTCAGAACAATGTAAAACAACTGCATACAGTAAGTAATACTAATGAAGTCGAATCCTGATCAACAATATTTGTCACGATACAAACAAAAACTAGTTTATTAATTCAAGCAAGACTATGAAACTAGCTCATTCACTAACTTATCAGAAATTTCCCCTAAAGTGGACACTTATATTTCTACATATTAAAGATATCCCTGAAGGCCTGAATAGATCTCTTCTTAGACATTCACCTCTGATTGTCGAATAGTCAGACTTCCCATTGTATAAATACCACTAAAACGAACTTGCAATGCAAGAAACACCTTACAAGAGGCTTATAAGCTTCCACTACAGTAAACCTGGTACCGGATAGGCAGGCGAAATTTATTCAATAGACAAAACTGACGGAGATTCTTTTAGAAACAATAACTAATAACGAATAATAAACAAAAAATTATAGCATATCGTATCAAAAGGTCAAGTATTCCTCGAGTGAAATTTAATAGATGGAAGTTTGTCATTTTCAATTCCATATAGTGATTAATTTTCTACCTTTTGCAATTCTTCACTTCATATAGAAGAGAGAATAAACACAATATATAAAATTTCAGGTTTTGGAAATTCTACATCTAACCTAAGAATACTCTGAATTTGGGACAAAGGCATATCTAGATCTACAACCTGTACAGGAAAATTTTACTCTGGGCATCAATGACAACATAGCCTGCTTGTGTAACCTACCAAAAACACAAGTCTCTTTCCATATGAGGTTTTTATGAAAACCGGTACTAACTAGCTAGAATTGGAATAAACCTATAAAGACGTGTCAGATAGAAGCTTCTTGAGTGTCTCATATGTCATGAATACGATTCCTACACCAGGGACAACTTTGTAATACTCTGGAAGAATCCCTCTATAAAGACCACGTAAGCCTTCATTTCGCATGATCTGCCCAAGTGTTCCAAGGAACCCAGTATTGTAAACACGGGGCCGTCCACCCACTCCATCCAACTGTTTCCTCCTCCTCACAAGATCTATAGGAAATGTCGCTGCAAAGATAGGGTATAAAGTAAATATTAGAAAAATAATCAAACAAGAAATAAACTATTTCATATTTATGAAGAAACCCCATACCCGTTAATTATTAGACAAACTCACCTGTTGAAGAAGCAATGCCAGAGAGACTGCCACAACCAAGACTGACCAATACAGTGGAATCATCCGGCCTATAACTTCTAGTATTAACATTGAGTTGCAAAGATATTGTAATATACATTCTTGGTTAATAAGAGCAGAGTGTCTACCTATGAGATGTCCACTGCGACCGCAAGCTTTCATAAACAGAAAAGCTAATAGCAATACTCGGTCCAACACCCTGCGCAGATTACAGCATAGAGCTAAGCACATGTACATATAGAGGCGGTAACAAGAGCAGGTGAAAAGCAATTTTCGGTGCATGCCAAATTGGTTGGGTTTACCCGATTCTTTCTTTGACCGATTTCTTATTCAGATATACCTTTTTTGGCTTCTTGAACCAATAAAGATAAACAGACCCCAAATCAATGCATTCCTAGACAAATGGATTGAAATTGCTGCCTCTTAACATAATGTGTAACAGAAAATATACAAGCAAGAAAAATTACCAATAAAGTTGCTCCAAGTCCCTTGTACAAGCCAAAAAATCCCTCTTCTCTGCAAATTGTACGGAATGCATGAGAGATTCCGTTATAGTATATTCTGCTTCTCTGCAGCAAAATAGAAAAAAGGTAAGACTGTAGTCCATACAGATATACAGTGAAATGTAACTCAACCATACACTCTAAATAAAGGTCAACTAAGTACACAAGATCCAAGAGCAGATATAAACAATATTAAACAAAAAAAGTGTTCAAAAATTGGATTAAGCGTGGCGTAGGCAGTCAGAGGAGCACAAAAATTGGAAATTTAACCGGTTTAGCTCAGGCAAGGAGAACTTACGTGCTACAACCGGATCCATCTTCCAAATTCCATGCTCTGATCTCATCTCCCGAGTTCAGATATGATCTTGAAGTTATGATTTTGTCATGTGAATTCCGATTTCAAAAGGAGGTGGGAAAATCAACAGACTATTGCGCAATTGAGTAAATTTGACTCACATGTGATCAGGTTCAAAAAGATAAAACCAACTGTATTTTATTGAAAGGTTTCTTTGCTCACATATAAAACGGGAAATTGTGAACAAGTTCAAGAATGACAAACATTATACTCCCTATCTTTTGCATTTTCACTACTTGTAACTTGTCACAAAAATTGACCATTTGTTTATTGACGAGCCTAATTTTTTTTTTTTTTGTAAATCTAACATTAAAAGCTATTTTATATCAAACGATATAGGTAGGTAGCTTATTGCATCTGCTTAATCATCCAAAATAATCCCTGTCTAACCGACTAAGAGCTAAACACTTGATCAAATGCCTAGCCCCACCTAATGCTTTCTAGAACACTGAAGAAAAGAACATCAATAGATGTGAATAACCTTAAACAGCTAGAAAAAACTATAACTGGAAAACTTTGTAATCCTTTCACACCTGGGCTGAAAGACGTGTCCTGACAAGATCTAAAGGATATGTGGCCGTAGCAGCTGTTATCCCTGACATTCCACCGCCTACAAAGTGCACACAAGCATCTGCAGCTGCATTGCCACTATTATTCCCTATACCTGGGATAGACTTTAGCAACTGCAAATGACAAAAGAAACAGGTTAATGGCTATACTACAGATTACCTTGAGAACAACACTATACAGAGCAGAACACTATATTATATAATAAAAAGACTAATAAATGAGGAGAAATAACCCACTTTTTTGTACTGCTCGTAGGCATGGAAGTTAACTGCTGTGTAAGGAAGGCGATGAGCAATAGTAACCAAATTTCCTTTCCAAAAGGCTCTAAAACCCTCTTCATTAACGATACGCAATGCCTCATTCCATATACAAGGCTTGCTCAACATTGACACATCAGAATGCATACCTTGTACCTACAGATTTTCAACCAGCAACTTTTGAACGGCACTAGTACATCTTACTGAAGGATATGTAGCATATTCCAAACAAAAGGTACAAACTAAACCAAAAAAACATCTTAGAGTATGCATGACAAACAGTTGTAACTTATAAGCATGTGTGTCCGATCTAAATGAATGGCGTAAACAAATTTCCTTCATTTGATCAAAATAGGGCAAGTTCCAAGCAAGATACGCCATATCTTACATCATAGTTGATCACAAATTCACAATAGGGCAACTCAGGCATACTTGATTGTCCATTAACTAGATTGTAAAACCACTTTCTGTTCAGTTTGGATAGCATCATTCCTAATGCCTAACATTATATGTGTAAAATGAAACAATGCCCTCGAGTTCGTTAAAGATCCTTGTTCTTCATTCTTATTAATAAAGGTATCTAGTATATAGACCACCGCAAAACTAGTGGGTTGTGCATACTTACTTACTTAGGTAATTCGAATCGGTACGGTCTAATTCTTTTCAATAAACCCGTTTCAATTCAGTTCTTCAAAGACGAAAATAGGGCGGTGTTTCGCTTAGCTAATTTCGGTTCGTCTTATCTTCAATAAGACCATCTTTTTGTGAATTAACTTTCAGTTTCAAGTCATGATAAACTAAGCCAGAAAATAATCCACTTTAATAAGCCAAACCCAAATAAGCCAAACCCAAATAAGCTTAAAAAATAAGCTAACCCAAAATTTATTTTAAAAAAAACATATATATTGTAACAATAACAATAATTATTTCTTATAAAAGTGAAATAAATAAATAAATAATATTATATAAAAAAGAAAATACCTGAAAGAGAATAGTGAGACGTGCAAGTGGTGCCGTACATGTTTTACTAAAAGCACCGGCAACACCTCCGGCAATTAGCTGCGGTACGGCGCCGATTTCGGCAGACTGTCGATTTTGATGACGTGGAGACGACGGTGGTGGTTGTAAAAACTTAACGGCGGTTTTATCGTCAACAACGCCGTGCGTAGACATCGGTGGTCCTACCTGTGCTTCCATCCACACATACACACACAATTAATTCAAATTGAATTGAATTTTGTGTGATGGAAATATTTATTATTCTTAATATTTTTGTAAGAATATTTTTGGGTGAAATTTTAGTTTTAGTTTAGAAAGATTTGATTTTGGTAATGGAATAATATGGAAATGGGGGAAAATTAGAAACCCCTGTAAAACCCTAATAATAAAAATAAATGAGAATAAAATAAAAATAAGAATATGTATATGGGTGGATTGCTTGCATAGGAATCTTTTACTTTTTGGGGGCGGGGGTTTGGTATGAGTTTTTTGAAACTAGGGGTTTAAACATTAAACTAAAGAAAAAATAGCCGAGAATAGTCCAGTTGCAAATTCAGGCCCAATAAGAAGATGGGCTAGTTTCTTTTTATCATTTCAATTTGAGATTATTATTTTAAAATGTAAACAACTTTAGTAATATTATTGTATCGAATTTCAATTTTATATATTGTATGTAATGGAATTTCAACTCATGTGCATTGTATGTATCCGAATAATAAAAAACATACAAATGACAACTTGTATGGTTGTCACATATATACGGATACATACAATAGATAAGATTTGAAAGTTCTTTATTTACAATGCATGGATATAAAGACCAATATGTTGAAATTGGTTTGATTTTAGTCCATGTAAATGGACAATGATGACAGTTCAGGTGATGCAGTCCTGAAGTTTTACTCATTAAAAGAAGATTCAAACTTTGGTTGGATCTATGCGACTTTTTTTAATTGAAAGCCATTTGTGTCTACTCCATATTAGCCCTCACCTTTGTTTGGTGAGTTTAAAAAAAAAGTTTGTACAAAATAAGCTGCTTTTATAACAAGACTTAATATATATACCCCCTCCGTCCCATTTTAGTTCTCCTATTTTGACTGATCAAGTCTTTTTCTTCTGCTTTGACCGTAAATATCTTTGTTTGTGTTATATACTCCGTATTAGTTAATGAAAGTTATATCAATGAAAAATACATTTAAAACACAATCAATTCACATATGTTATATCGAGTGTTATATAACACAAACAAAAATATTTACGGTCAAAGTTGAAAGAAAAAGACTCAAAAATCAAACTAGGACACTTAATTAGTGTACGATTACCGGAATACGATCGAGAGGAGTGTTTATAAATAAGCTCAAAGGCTAGTTGAAATACAAAAGTTTCACTTCATCATCAACAACCGTGGTTTTTATGAAAAGAAAAAGGAAAGACGGCAAAACAATATTATGTATCTGAATTGGCTTTTGTGTCTTCGATCAACATGCGTTCATGTAGTAGGCGGTTTAAATCCCGCACACAAGCAGCGACAAGCCCACGGAAGGAAGACACGCATCAAAAATATTATGTAGGGAACACCATGTCCTAAATTTGCCAGAGTCCCCGCAGCTAACCCAAAGGCGCACATCATAGAAAAGTAAGATAGATACATCTCTATTTTATATGGGAAAGTTGAGATGAAAAATATTGAAATGATCTGCATCGAAGATGACCAAGCTATCGTGTTTGCACAAGTGAAAATTATTCTCACAGTATGAGAATTGTCCTTAATACCATCCGGAGGATCCATCATGGCCGTAAAGCTGGCTGTGGCAACAAGCCCTGCAACCACCAAAATGGCATTGCGATCGAATTCAGAAGGAGGCTTTGGTTGCTGCTCCACACGATCTCGACTAATTTTTTCCATTTTTAGCTATTTGTTTTAATTTTTTTTTGACTTAATTCATTGCAAAAACTTAATTTACTTGGTTTTGGTTTAAATAAAGACCATGGAAACTACGAAGAAACTACCAATGATGTGAAACTATGTATATTATATCGTGTCTTAGGAAGAAGTTTGATTTATAATAATTTTTATATGAAATTCATGATTTATGCGGAATTTAGAGAAAAATTTAGAGAGAATTTAGGAAATATTTGTTGTATTATTATTTGATAATTAATCAGTACAAATGCTACAATATATATATATATATACAGACTAATAACCGCCTCACCTAATTAACCTTTCTTATTTACAATATTAGTCCCTCAAGTTACAACTTGTTACAAAACTAACTAAAACTATATATTTCACATGCTCCCCTCAAGTTGGAACTTCTTCTAAACCTATTTTCCTGCTCAATACTAAATGCTTAACAGAAACAAGTGCCTTAGTCATCAAATCTGCCAACTGTAGATTAGTAGGAATGTAAGCAGTTTGTAAGAAGCCTTCTTGAACTTTATCCCTTGTAAAATGATAATCAATATCCAAATGCTTTGTTCTATCATGGTAACATGGATTGGCTGCAATCTGTTGAGCTGCTTTATAGTCACAAAACAGAGTTAGAGGAATTTGAACATGAATTTGCAGATCCTTTAGAAGATAAGATAGCCAAATCAGTTCACATGTAGTAGCAGCCATACTTCTATATTCTGCTTCAGTTGATGATCTAGAAACAGTAGCTTGTTTCTTTGTCTTCCAAGATATCAATGAATGACCCATAAAAATGCAATAACCAGTAAGTGACCTCCTTGTCATAACACAAGATGCCCAATCAGCATCACTAAACCCAGTGACCTTCAAATTAGTTTGTACTGGATAAAACAGGCCTTTTGAAATAGAACCCTTTAAGTATCTTAACAAATGTATAGCAGCATCCATGTGAGGTACCTTTGGACTGGACACAAAATGGCTAAGATGCTGAACAGCATAAGAAATATCTGGCCTGGTCATTGATAAGTACAAAAGTCTGCCAATTAATCTTCTATATGCTTCAGGATCAGACAGACTCTCCCCTTTGTCTAAAGACAACTTAAGACGAGTAGGCAAAGGAAAAGAAACAGGTTTAGCAACAGTCATACCTGCATCTTTTAACAAATCTAAAGTATACTTTCTTTGATTTAAGTAAGTACCCTCACCAGTCCTGCACAATTCAATTCCCAAAAAATATCTTGCCAACCCCAAGTCCTTTATGGTAAATGTTGAGTCAAGGATTCGCTGACCAGACTTGGTCGCTGGCGTGAGTCGCCAGCAAGTGATCAGCGAGTCAATGACTCTTGTCAGCGGGTGGTTTACTTTCCAAGTTGTGTGTCAAGGCGGGAAGTTTTTCAAATCATAAGAAGACAAGAAGTCACATGGTGGTTCTTCCAACTGAAGATTACCTTATATGGCAAAGGTACAGTTGGGACCAAAACAAGGGTTTCTCTCTTTCATACCCGTTTTGGTAAAGAAGACAAAGGCTCCTGGATCCAAGTACAATGAGCCTATGAGCAGTCGACAACCACCATTCTATCACTATCATTGTAAGGCTGTGTTGCCCTAATTCCTCCCCTATATAAAGCAACACAGCCGCATCTTTTATAAGTGTATTTTATCACCACAAAGTGTGTGTCACTTTATTTTCTCTTGTAATTGCTTAAGTTTATAGTGTGTCTAGACTTAGCAATTATTAGTTCATTTGTATTCTTGTAAGACAAGTTGTAATATCGACCATGTATTCATCGTTTAATCAATGAAACATATGATTAGACTTGCTTAAATATTTGCATTTGAACTTATTCTTGTTCATGTTCTTTACTTTCTGTTCTTAACTTACTTGTCTAGATAAAACAAACACAAGTGTGCAAATTGTTGACTGTCAGTAAATTTCTTATCTAATTCAGTTTTTGTATACTGAATTTCTCTTTCACAATTACCTGTCACCAATATGTCATCAACATATACTAAGACCACTGTGAACTCATCTCCCTTGGTCTTAACAAACATAGAATAATCATGTTTAGACTGGAGGAAACCCAAAGTAACCAAAAACTTAGACAATTCTTGATTCCATTGTCTTGATGCCTGTTTCAAACCATATAAGGATTTATTTAGTTTGCAAACTAAACCAGTTTGGTGTCCTTTATATCCTTCTGGTGGTATCATATATATCTCTTCATCAACAAATCCATGCAAAAAGGCATTGTTAATATCCAAATGATGAAGAGGCCACCCCTTTGCAGTAGCAATGGCAATCAAAACTCTGACTGTTGCAGCCTTGGCAACAGGAGAAAAGGTGTGTTTATAATCCACTCCTTCCTTTTGATCAAAACCCCTGATCACTAGTCTTGCTTTATGTCTCTCAATTGATCCATCTGAATTGTATTTTATCTTGTAAACCCATTTTGAAGTAATAGCTTTATAACCCTGAGGTAATTCAGTCATTGTCCATGTTTCATTTTGCTCTAAAGCTGAAAGTTCCTTTTTCATTGCTTCCACCCATTATGGACTTTGTGCAGCTTGAGCATAATTGGAGGGTTCTTGTTGAATCAGAACATGTGCCAAAGAAGCAACATATTCTGATGGATAATTCTCAAAATCAGAATTTTTGAAAATTGGGTATTGAGGATGAGTAATTGAGCAAGAAGCATTTGACCCCCTTTTCTTGGGCACTATAAAATCCTTTAGCCAGTTTGGTGTATTTGGATTTCTTGCAGACCTTCTCAAGGGTGGATGAACAACATTCTCTTCTGAATTCATCATACCAATACCAGACACATTTATTTCATCATTGTTCTGTGAAACTGGTTCAGTATAAACTGAAATCTCTTCATTGACAGGATTAATTGTGGAAATATTTCTTTCTTCATCCTCAATGAAAGGAATATTTACTATTGAAGACTTAGCATTCATCTTATTATGCTGTGTTTCCTTAAAAGGAAAAATGGTCTCATTGAAAATAACATCCCTGCTAGCAAAAAATTATTTTGAATCCAAATTATACAAAAGATAGCCCTTTTGGCCAGAAGGGTACCCTATCAAAATGCACCTAGCCCCTCTTGGATCAAATTTGTCTTTGTAAGGTTTTGTATTAGCAGCATAACACAAACATCCTATTACCCTCAAATGACTGTATGAAGGACATTTTCCATGAAGTACTTCATAAGGAGTTTTCCATCCTAACACACTCATTGGCATTTTATTAATAAGATATGTTGCTGCTAAAATACAGTGCCCCCAAAATCTCTTTGGCAATCCTGCAGTCATTCTAATGGCTCTTGCAGTGTCTAACAAATGCATATGTTTTCTTTCTACCCTGCCATTTTGTTGAGGTGTATACACCATTGACCTTTGATGCACAATTCCCTTAGCCTTAAACAAACAAGACACCTCACTATTTACTATTTTAGTGCCATTATCAGATCTAACAAATTTGGGAGACTTGTGGAAATGAGTTTGAATGAAAGCAAAAAAACTAGACAAGACAGAACACACTTGATTTTTTGAATGCAGTAAGTAAGTCCAAGTACTTCTGCTATAATCATCAACAATGGTGTAAAAATATTGTGCACCATTAAGTGCAGGAATATGATAAGGACCCCAAAGATCCACATGAATTAATTCAAAAGGAATTAAAGATCTGGAATCACTTTTTGGAAAGGGCAATCTATGTTGCTTGGATAACAAACAAGTATCACACATAAAATGAGAAACATCAACTTTCTTATAGGCATCAATATGAATTAATTTGGACATAGAAGTGTGACCAAGTCTGGAATGAAACAACTCAACAGGAATATCAGAACTACTAGTTACTTGATTAACAAAAGTAGTAATGATAGGAAGTAAACAAGCAGAAAAGTTGACATGAGACTGAGCAGGAGTAGATTTGCAAATGTAGAGCTTTTTATGACCTTTCCCAACTGCCAGAAGTTGACTAGTTGAAAGGTCCTGGAAAGCAAACCAAGAAGGACCAAAAATAACAATTAGAGGTTGAGAATTCAATAATTGACCAACAGATAAAAGATTCACCTTGAAATCAGGTACATATAAGACATTGGTCAACAAAAGTGAGGGATTGATTTGGACTTGACCAATTTTGGTAACAAACTTGGCAGTACCATCTGACAAGCTGACTCTTATGGGATTATCAAGGTTTTTAATGCACTTTAGTAAATGTAAGTGAGGTGTCATGTTGTCAGTGGCACCAGAATCGGTAATCCAATCATTTATAAGATCTAAATCCACAATACAAGACAAAGCATGCACTTTATTATAAAAGTCAGCAGCAATGGTGATACCTGCATGTGGCATAGAAGTACTAGGCATATCTGCAGGAGACATAGAAGAAGTCATCACCATGTTTTTCTCTTGCAACATTTTCATCATTTCAGAACAAACAGCAGCAACCAAAGTCTGATCCAATTCACTCTTCTTTTCACTATGCATTTCATTCTCATAATTGAGATCAAAAGGAGAATCCTTAAAACCAAAGTCAGTATTCACTTGTGCAGCCATTTTACTACCTTTCTTAACTTTCTTTCCTTTATACCAATCTGGATAACCAAGTCTCTCAAAACATTGCTCATACACATGACCATCCTGTTTACAATAAGTGCAACTCCTAGTTTTATCCCTGTAATCTTTTCTCTGTCCCTGAGAATGCTTATTTGCATAGTTATTATTGGTAAAATAAGTAATAGGATCATGAGAAACAGTGGTGACTTGCTTTTGTTTCTCCACTTGCTGCACTATATAATATGCCTTATTGATGTTTGGCAGGGGATCCATGGATAAAATCTGATTCCTTACAGATTCAAAACCATCATTCAACTTCATTAGAAATTGCATAAGCCTAGTCCTACTTTCAATCTCCAAGTATTTCTTAGTTATGCCACAACTACACTCCTGCATTTTCCCACAAGTACAAGAAGGAATTAATTTAGACTATTTAATTCATCCTAAAACCTTTTCATTTTGTTGTAATAAGCTGCCACAGACAAATCACCTTGACTAACCTTACTCAATTCCCTTTCAACATGATAAATGAGTGGTCCATTACTCTGACCATATCTTTCACTTAATTCAGTCCACAATTCCTTAGCTGACTTAGCATACAAGAAGGCCTCAGACAACTCAGCAGTCATGGAATTCAAAATCCAACAAATCACCATATAATCACACCTAGTCCACCTTCCAAAATCAACATGAGTAGCTGCTGGTTTAGCAGTGGTTCCATCTATAAATCCTAATTTCAATTTAGCACCAAGTGCCATCTGAATAGTACGGCTCCATCCAAAGAAATTACTACCATTAAATGGAGTATTGGTCAACATCATTCCTGGATGGCCAGAACTAGCCAAGAACAAAGGATCATTGACTTGTGTGTTATTAGTGTTATTGTTTGGAGTATTAGGATTCGGAATAGCCATAATTTTCACTATCAAAACCCTAATTAATCAAGATTACAGTAATCAATGCTAACAGAATTATGACGTCAGCAACTAATCCAACCAGAAATGAAACCCTAATTGAAATTAAAAAGTAAAATTGAAGTAATTGAACGAAGAAGTAAAAGAAGAGTGACAAGAACGATCACCGTAATCGAAAATTCCACCAGATATGACCGAAAATTAATCGGAATCAAAACCTCAAAGCTTGATTACATAACAATGGCGGATTCCGGCGAGTAATTACCGGAATAATCATTGAATATGACGAATGATTATAGAACCTGCGCTCTGATACCATATGAAATTCATGATTTATGCGGAATTTAGAGAAAAATTTAGAGAGAATTTAGGAAATATTTGTTGTATTATTATTTGATAATTAATCAGTACAAATGCTACAATATATATATATATATACAGACTAATAACCGCCTCACCTAATTAACCTTTCTTATTTACAATATTAGTCCCTCAAGTTACAGACTAATTAACCTAATCAACTATGTATATTATATCGTGTCTTAGGAAGAAGTTTGATTTATAATAATTTTTATGACCGTCCATTGTTAATTGGTTATCACCGGCTATTTATATTTTACGAGTAATCTTTTTTCCCCTAAAAAACACACTACACCAACTTTTGAAAACTTCATGGTTTTTAATGTTGAATTGAACCACTAATACTCCATATATAAAAACAAAAGAAAGAAAATAAAAATCGGATACTGTTTTTTATGTTATATTGTATTCGGAAGAAGTTGGTGTATAACAATTTGAAGCGATAACAAGAAATCTGGTGTGTGTTAACAACAATAATATAATGTGATACAAAAAGAAGATGAAGACAGAGAAAATTGTAATTTTGTATTACTTTGTATGTGTGTATTACAACAAAAAGGGTTAACTCATTTATAAATTATATAGCTAGAGGTATATCAGTCTTTTCATAATATATATTCGTATATAACAGTGTGAAATTTGTATATGGTGGTACAAAAACCCATTTGATCTGTACGAAGATTTCGAGTCAAGCCCAAGTCATCGTGCCCCAGTCATTGACAAATACTAGATTCTAAAAAAATGCATTTGGTACGAAGACTTCGAGTCTCCGGGACCCGTCGATAATATTCACGAAAACTAAATTTTATAAAACCCATTTTTGGTTTATGCGAGGACTTTGGGTCAAGCGCAACCCTTTGAGGCCCAATGATGATATTCAAGAATATCTATTTATCTTTTAATATACTAAAATACAGTTGCTCTAATAACTTATTGACCAATCACAACTCTTGATTTTTTCAAGTTGACTTTTGTTTTCAATTTTGACTTTAATTTACACTTTTTTTGTTTTCCATCTCCAATTTACAATTTTTAATTACATTTTTTAACCAATAATTCCAAATAATAAATAATAAATAATAGCTAATACATATCCAATACAATAATAACTAAATATATATATATCCTAATATTATATATGTTTTATCTTATAAATACAAAACTAGATTTTAGGTCCGTGTCTAATACACGGGTTTACGACGTTATCAATACTATATGTTAATTTATTATGGTTCAAAATGTAGTTTACTATGTTTAGTTATAAAAATTTGATTTATGTATTAAAACTTTGAGTTTTATATTTAGATAATTTTTAAAAATATGTTCATCGAAGTTGTTTACTGTGACATGCTTAGGGATAAGGATGGCATGAGACCGTCCCGGTACCGATTGTACCGATCCCGAAAATCTTCAAAACTTGGTACCGATCCCGGTCCCACATGGGACGGTACCGGTACCGGTACCGAACCGGGACGGGACCGGGATATCGGTACCAAATCCCGACTAGTCCCAAATAAAACCATCATAAATTATTATCTTATATCAGTTCATATTGAGTCTGTGATATTTATATGATTGTATCTTATTAAGTGCAGTATGATATTTCAACATCATCACCATCTAATATCAAAATCTTAAAGATAGAAAAGCTTGTTTTATTATATGTACAAAGTGTAAACGATTTCAACTAAATGGAATACTAATAACAGAGACTATGGCGCAATGGATTTAAACAAACTATCACCATGACACCGTCCATTATATATCTTTTTATATACTTTTCTAAACTTGAAAGAGTTTTAAATGTATTACTTGTAATATTATTTGACCACCAGAATATGTATTCGGAGAAATAATATGGACTTTGTTAGTTTGTTGGCCCAACTCACTAAGAAAATAGGCATTTGCATCATTAAGAAACCCAGCAAATCTCGAAGAAATTGAATAACGGGACTAGTCGGGACCATCGGATTTGGTCGGTATTTTCCGGTCCCGGTACCGATTGGTACCGATCCTGAAAACTATCAAAAGTGGGTACCAGTCCCGATTGGGATTCGGTACCATTTTTCGGTACCGGGATCGGGACTTGGGACTTTTGGCTCATCGCTACTTAGGGATAATTGAATATTGCAAAATCATAATATATCCATCAAAGTTGTAGATTGCGACATACTTAACGATATATGAATATTAAAAATCATAATATATCCATCAAAGTTGTAGATTGCGACATACTTAACGATATATGAATATTAAAAATCATAATAGGTCATTATCTTTTTATTTGTTTTATTGTTACACATGGTGTATTACATTCTTATGTTACACTATTAGAAATAAAATATTATTTTTATATGAAACATATCTTAAATATTTCAATTAGAATATGACAATGTTATATGTGTTTCCTATAAAGATTATATTTCTACATGTTTTATTTTTCTTATATGTGTCATCACAATTAATTAAAAAACTTTAAATAAGGATAATAGTACAATTACTTTTAAAATCTTAATATATTTACATTAAATTTTATTTATTTTTAGTTAATTTTGTATTTATATGATAGAACGTATAATTATGATATATACATTAGTTATTATTTTATATATATATATATATATATATATATATATATATATATATATATATATATATATATATATATATATATATATATATATATATATATATATATATATATATATATATATATATATATATATATATATATATATATATATATATATATATATATATATATATATATATATATATATATATATATATATATATATATATATATATATATATATATATATATATATATATATATATATATATATATATATATATATATATATATATATATATATATATATATATATATATATACACATCTAAACCTCAATCTATTATATATACTTTCATCAAGTATTTATAATACAAATAAAAATATTTTTGGTCAAAGTTGTAAAAAATAGACTTTGAAAATTCAAAACTGGACACTTTTAATGGGACGGAGGGAATATATAACTTTCAACATTTCCTAAAATAAAAAGCTATTTTATTTATAATATAGTATAGATATATACAACTATAACATTGCCATATTCAAATTGAAATATTTATGATACGTTTTTATCTAAGAATAACATATTATTTTGTAATAGTACAAAATAAGAATCTAATACACCCATGGTCAACATCTCGTTGTCTAGGGTACGTGCAAGGCTTCACCATTATACGGTGAGGTTTCCCTGATGTCGCATACCGACTGAATGTTCGAAAAAAAAGCTATTTTATTTATAATATAGTATAGATATATACAACTATAACATTGCCATATTCAAATTGAAATATTTATGATACGTTTTTATCTAAGAATAACATATTATTTTGTAATAGTACAAAATAAGAATCTAATACACCACATGTAACATTAAAAAAATAAAATGATAGTGACATATTATGATTTTTTAATATTCAAATATCGCTAAGTATATCACAGTCTACAACTTCGATGAAAATATTATGATTTTGTAAGCCCCGTGTATTAGACACGGGTCTAATATCCAATATAGATCTATCTATAATCTATAATCCCTTATAAAACAAATTGGTCTCAATTTAAAAAATTTAGTACATTTTTAAATATGATCAAAATACTCCTAATCACCCCTAACACATCGAACACACATAAATACATCTCTTTTTCTCACACATACACACACATCAACACCACCACCGTTTATCATCACCGCCACCACTGCCGTTGCCGTCATCGCCACCATCGTCGAATGCCACCATGCCCGTCACCGCCACCATTACTCGGTTGCATCGCACGGGTACCCTTCTAGTTAAATTCTATACACACGATACATAACCGTAGACAATTTCTAGAATTTTGTAACTCTAAGTTTAAATTTTCAAAACATCAAAGAAAACAAAATTCAAGATCTAGGACCCTCTCCAACGTAATTTTAATTTGGTGCCGAAATCAGGCTGAACTTTCCCACGCTATGTTGTTAACGAAAGTTGATGTGAGGTTAATTAGGTATTTATGAAACCATTGAGTTAATAGCCCAATGGTAAGGAAGTCTTTTTATGTGGGTTTGGATTTGGGAGACCCAAGTTCAAGTCTTAGAAAGCAAGGTTTTCCCCTAATATGTGTCTTTGGGCGAACTATTATGAGATTTTCCTCCTACTAGGTATTGGGTGATAGGGCTATCTAGCGTGGATCCGGTTAAGACAACATAGTCTATACCTTCTGTTGTGATAATCGATCCGCACATTTCAAAAGAGAAAAATAGGTATTTATGAAATCAAGGGAAACTTACTCTAATCAAATTTGAGTCTCTATATCTTAATATAGACACCAACAAAAAGTTATACCATAGTGGTCATCGATCGTTTCTTACCACCTACCAAACATAGTAAGAAGTGGCATAAACCAATCAAATATTGCTATGTGTTTTTGTTGGCCCCACAAATGTACTAGTGAGAAAAATAGAACATTATCTTTATACCATCCATTCTAAAATAATAGAATTTTTACCGGCTAAGTATTTAAGAGGCAAAGAAATTCATGTTGATATGAACTTAAACTACAAAATTAATATTATATACCAACAATTTTGGAAAGGACTTGTTGTAATATTACATACCAACAAACTATAATACCAGTTGCAAACAAAAACAAACTAAAAACTTTTCACCCATGCTACGGAAAGCCAACAAGAATCGAAGATCAAGAAAATTTGTGGTAAAATCTTGGTCACTTTGGTCACTTTGCAGCATACTCTTTTTTTATATACATTTATTTGGTGAAGCTCGTATAGTCATTAATAATGTATTTTTAAGGTAGGCACTATAACAATTGCATGGTGTTTTTCATTATTTTGGTTGTAAAAAATGGATCTAGTAGCCACTAAATGCAACTGGTATATATTTTGTTGATATTGTTAGTCAAAAGTATGAAATGTATACTGTTTTGTAGCTTTGTGTTTGTTACGTACCAACAAACTATAATGCCAGTTGCAATCAACAAACTACAAAAATTTTCTATTATTTTGGAATGAATGGTATAAAGAAGATATTCTATTTCTCTCATTCTGTGGCTAACAAGAACACATGACAATATTTAATTGGTTAATGTCATTTCTTACTATGTTGGTAAGTGGTAAGGAAAGATTGACCAAATGTGGTATATTCTTTTGTAGGTGTCCATATTTAGATATAACGGCTCAAATATGACTACTAGAGTAATTTTCCCTGAAATCAAACACCAAACTGAGTAGGTGACACACACTAGTTGCCATTTTGCCAGCTTGGTGAGCCACTCAGAATTAATTTCATGGGCTGAACAATGATGAGTTGTAGTCTTCAATTCTGGCGCCATAAACCAAAGGCCAATGCTAATTCCTCCATAGATTGTCTCTTTATTTTGCTTAATGCTTACAATATAAATATACACGGGCATCTACACACTTTGTATGTGTATACGAGTAAAAGCACGTCGATGACTAAGTAATAAGTGAGAGTCTCGTTTGTGGATCCGGATAAATCTCTCAACTCCCTTCAGCAATAGTAGTTCGGGTGTTCTATATCAGGTAAAATGTAATGTAATGCTAATGACATTTGTTATCATGATAATAATCGCTTTTGCATTATGGCATGTATTGCAAAAGTAGTTACAACCGGTAGTGTAGCTTATAACTGAAATTTTTAGTTAGAGTTGTAAGTTATAACTTTTAAGCAAAACTATTAGCTAAACTTTTATTTTTAAAGGTGTTTGGTATGATAAGTATATGTAAAATGAAAAAGTAGATATTAAAAGTTTCAACCACGAATCATGAAATGGGTATTTGTGTAATTTCAAAAATGAGAAACTTCTTACAAATTAATTAAAATCTTCTGAAAAATTTCATTTTTTTTCTTCCAAATAAAAATGATGCAGATTGGAAGCGATCAAATGGCTCAAGAACATAATGTATAATTAAAGACTATAAAAATGAACCATAAGGTTCAATTAACAAAGTTCACTATCAATTATCACAAACAAAAACATATGTCCCTTTTTCTATTACATGAAGACTATAAATATTGCTTTACAAAACAAGGAAAGCAATCAAATCTAATCTACTATTAAAATACTAATAAAAGATATGGTAAGTAAATAAACGCCAAACTTATTTGGACGTGAAGACTGCAAAAATAAACTCCAAAGATGTCATAATATCTATGCACGTAAAGATTGCGGGATGACAACAATGCCAAGTAATCTTCACGTGCATGGATATCATGCAATCTTTGGAGTTAAATTTTTGCTTTCTTCACGTCCAAATAAGCTTTGGAGTTTATTTACTTGTCATATCTTTTATTCGTATTTTAATAGTAAATTAGATTTGATTTCTTTCATTGTTTTGTAAAGCAACATATATAGTCTTCATGTGATAGAAAAGGGGGCAAATGTTTTAATTTGTGATAATTGATAGTTAACTACTGAACCTTGTTTATTGAACCTTATGGTTCGTTTTTGTAGTCTTTGATTATTCATTACGTTCTTGAGCCATTTGATCGTTTTCAATCTGCATCACAAATACGAGCTAGTTGCATCTAAACAAAACTTATAACGTAATACGAGCTTATTGTTTAAAAGTAAAAGATAAAGCTCCCGAAAAGCTTTATAAAAAGCTCTTGTCAAACATGCCCATATATATGCATTGACTTCAATGAGTATCGCTGCTTCAATTATCTATTGATGGCTTTAGATTGGATTAATTTTGAAGGCTGTCAATAAAAAACCTATCTATGGGCAAAAAAACCTAAATAACTTTAAGAGTTAATTTCATTAGGTGCCCCTGTGGTTGTCGATATTATCTATTTCCACCCTGTGCTTTTTTTTCATTGCTAGGTGCCCCTGTGGTTGATGTTAATTACGCTACCCGCCCTTTTGACTAACGATCGTTAGACTCTCTCCGTTAAAACCCACATGTGCATTGCACATGAGGGCGTTTTAGTCATTTTGCTTATAAAAACATCTTATTCTTCTTTCTTTTCTATACTTTCAGATCTAACAACTAGCTCATATTTAATTAAGTTTCCATGTATACATACACACGAGCATGGTACCCGTGCAATGCGGTGACGATGACAGTGACAATTATATGGTGGTATTGACGGATGGTGACGGTGGCGGCCGATGCGTCAAGCGGTGTAGGTATTTGATATAAAGATATTTGATTTAAAAGAGTAGTGAATATCTTTTGGAAGATAATAGAATAATTGTGTAAATTAATTCATTAAGGGTAAAATGGTAATTTCGCGTGTCCCAAAAATGTTAACTTTTCAACATGGGGGTATAATTTTTAGAGAAAATTTCATTACATACCCTTGGGGTATGTCATATTATTAAGTTTCACCCCTCTCGTTTTTTTTATCATTACATATCCCTATGGTGAGTTTTCGTATCATTACATACCCCTCACCCTAACGGACGTTTGTGTGTCTCTGTTAACCTTCTCATGTGCAATGCACACGAGGGTACTTTAGTCTTTTTAGCTATTTCTTTCTCAATCCACAAACAAAACACAAGCAGATCTCTCTCTTCTTCATATATATCCCACCAAAACCATATATATATACTCTCTCTCTCTCTTTATATATATATATACATGTACATACGAATACATTTATAGATTTAAATTTAAATGAGCAGAAACAAAATTAACAATCCAAAAAACAGAAAACAAAAAACAAAGATCAAAAGAATCTTCTTATCACATTAAATTATCAGTATTCTTGTCTATTATCTATGTATCATCTTCCATCAAAAGAATCCAAAACCCAATTTAACAATTAATTTTTCTCACACACATCTCCAACCAGTGCGCCGGAAAAAGATGATGGCCAGAAGCACGTTAATAGCCTTACAGGCCCGTCGCCGGAAAATAATCAGATCTGATATATATCGATATATATAGATCTGATATATATACAGATCTGATATATATATATATATTTATCTGATATATATATATATAGATCTAAAGAAATATATATATACAAAAGTTCAGAAATCACATGTATACATCGGTCTCGACACCATCTCTGTTAATGGTGGTGGTGGGTAGCTCTGCCGCCATGTTTTCCGATCAACGAAGATGGTGCGTGTTTGTGTCAAAGACCGACATAATCGACTATGTACATATAGACACAAAGTTGTAGATGTGGGTCCCGAAATTAACCCGATCCATTGATGAAGACGGGAGAGCTGCTGGTGATCTTTTTGTGGTTAGACTTAGGGTTGTGATCTTTGGTGTTTTTGTATGATGGAAATAAACATTATTAAAGACAACATAAATTTAAATAATATCTGAATTTATTGATTGAAAATCTTGATTACAAATGATTGTCTTACAATCGGGATGAACTACAATAATTTAAAAATCTAAATTCTTTGAACATAGAGCAGTTGATAATAGAAGTTTTTCTTTTGGAGATTTTTTCATACATGAATGAGAATGTAAAAATTTTTTCGATCCTTTGATGAAGAGTCTTCATTCTCTTATATAGGAGAGGAGTCTTCTTCTTTGAGCCTTCCGGAGTCTTCATTGATAATTGAAGTCTTTCCACGTCATTGAAAATAATTGATCTTTATCTTTTTAAATTGTCTTCTTTTGAATAATTGAGAATTGTCTTCAACCTCACTTTGTCTTCTTTTGAATAATTAAAAATTGTCTTCAATAGGACTTTGTCCTCTTTTGAATTATTGGAATCTACTTTTGACAAAAATGGATGCATGATTGGTGCTTCTTTTGATTATAGCCGTTCCTTTTGCAAAAGTAAAATTATTGGTTTTGACAAAAGGTCTTTTGTCTTTATTTTGAATGATTGATCTTGAAAATGCATTATTATTATTATAATTTATTATTACTAATTTTTTATTACATCATATCATATGGGTCTTGAGAATCTTGAAATACTTCAGTGTCTGGCGATGATTTCCTTGAAGGAGATGGTGAATGCCGAATTTCATTAAAAAATTTTAACATCTTTTTCTAAAATGTATTTTGTAGATAAACAATCAATTCTTAATAAAAATGGTTTCATATATAAATCATCTTCGAATTTCTTTATACATAAAACAATACTTAAAATTTCTTTTTTAACAGTAGAATAGTTCTTTTGAGTATCATTCCATGCACCTGAATAATATCTAACTAATTCTTCTTTATTTTGCAAATTTTGTTTTAATATACCTCCAAATCCTAAATCACTAGCATCTGTTTCTACTATAATTTTAGCATTAGGATGAGGAATATGTAGACAAGGTAAATATTTTATTTTACTTTTAATATGTCTTATTATATTTGTATGTTCTTGAGTCCATGGTTTTGGATTCTTTTTAAGCCTATCATATAAAGGTTTGCATATAATTCCTAAATCTTTGAAAAAATCATGAATATAATTTAAACATCCTAAAAATATTTGTAAACTTTGAGAATGCTTCAGATATATCTTTGGGAAAAGCTTCAGGTCGAATTCCCATAAATTTAAACCATTTGATAAACCATGTAGGATAAATATTTGAGAAATCATCATCAAATTGAAAAAACCAAGAATGATCATAATTTCTTAATGAAAAGGTTTTTTCTCAAGCTTCTTGATAATCATAATAATTATACTGAGGATAAGAAGGAAAACTTGAGAGAGTTTTTGAAATATAAGGCTTTGAATTCCAATCTTCTAAAGTAAGGACTCTTAAAATCTTAACTTGACTATAAGCTATTTTAGAGGGATCTTCTCTATTAAAATTGTGTCGAATTATTGCAGATTCTGAATCAACTAGAATAGCTTGATAATATTCTCTGGTTTTATATTCTCCATTATAGAAATGACAACCTTTGGGATATAGAAAATCTATTAAGGTGAAAAAACTTTTTTGCACCTTTTCAACTTCAATTGATTCTAAAATTTTTATAATCTTAGTATTGGGGTTTGTAAGATAAGGAATGGTAGCTGGAGAAATGGATGATGAAGTAGATGGGGTTGATTTTTGAACAATTGGTTTTGATTCTAAGGTTTGTATAATGGATGAAAATGGAGGTCTAGGTCTTGGGCCTGGAGTTAATGGAGCAAATCTATTTTGTATTATCGGAAGTGGTGGAAAATGAGGTGTATTTGAAGGAGATCTTGAGAATTGAGAATTTGATAATTGAGAACTTGAGAATTTGTTTTTTGCTAAAACAATCTTTTTTGAAGAATCTGAGCTCATATTCCTGTAAAAATTCTCTTGATAAAAAATCTGGAAGAGAATTATTCTCTCCTTTTATAAATTCAATTTGAAAATCAAAGTTGCTTAATAATGCTTGCCATCTTGCAAAAATTTGTTTGAAAATTAAATTTTAACATCTTTTTCTAAAATGTATTTTGTAGATAAACAATCAATTCTTAATAAAAATGGTTTCATATATAAATCATCTTCGAATTTCTTTATACATAAAACAATACTTAAAATTTCTTTTTTAACAGTAGAATAGTTCTTTTGAGTATCATTCCATGCACCTGAATAATATCTAACTAATTCTTCTTTATTTTGCAAATTTTGTTTTAATATACCTCCAAATCCTAAATCACTAGCATCTGTTTCTACTATAATTTTAGCATTAGGATGAGGAATATGTAGACAAGGTAAATATTTTATTTTACTTTTAATATGTCTTATTATATTTGTATGTTCTTGAGTCCATGGTTTTGGATTCTTTTTAAGCCTATCATATAAAGGTTTGCATATAATTCCTAAATCTTTGAAAAAATCATGAATATAATTTAAACATCCTAAAAATCTTTGTAATTGTTTTTTATCTTTAATTTCATCTGGAAATTTATTTGAAAATTCTAAACTTCTATCAATAGGTTTTATAGTTCCTTGAACAATATTATGGCCTAAAAATCTTATTTCGGTTTGAAATAAACTTATCTTAGTAGGTGATACAACTAATCCATTTTTATGAATAATATTATAAAAAGCATTTAAATGTTTAAAATGTTGTTCTATAGAATTTGAAAATATTAAAACATCATCAATATATACTATAGCATAATTTCCTAATGGTATAATAATATCATTCATAATATTTTGAAATTCTGATGGAGCATTTTTTAATCCAAAAGGCATTACATTCCATTCGTAATATCCAAAAGGTACATTAAAACCTGTCTTATATTTATCTTTTTCATCAATTTGAATTTGCCAAAAACCTGATTTCATATCAAATTTTGAAAATATCTTAGCATCATATATCTTTTTTAATAAATCTTTTTTATTAGGTATAGGATATCTAATCCATTCTAATACTTTGTTTAAAGGCTTATAATTGATTACTAATCTGGGTGCTCCTCTTTCAATTTCAGCACTATTTTGAACATAGAAAGCTGAGCAAGACCAAGGGGACTTAGATGGTCTAATTAATTTCTTATCTAATAATTCTTGTATTTCCTTTTTACAATAAGCTTCTAATTCTTGAGACATATGTATTGCTTTAGATTTTGTTGGAATATCTTTTTCATTAAATTTCTTAATATAAGGTAAGTTGACTATATGTTGTTTTCTTTCCCAGAAAGCATTTGGAATATTAGCACAAACATTATTTTTAAATTTTTCTTCTATATCTTGAATTCTTTGTTTAATTATATTATCTTGTAATTGATTCTTTATTCTGATATAATCTATTTCATTTATTAAAAAATGTTTTTGTTTTTCTTTTAAATTTAATATATTTATTTGTCTTGTAATAATGGGTTGGGTAAATTCGAAACAAATATCTTTTCCTAAAACTTTGGTAACAATTCCATTTTCAGTTACCATAAAAGGATATAATTGACTTATAAATGGTGATCCTAATAATATTTGAGAAGTTAAATCTTTTACTAGAATTAATTGAGTTTTATAACAATAATTTTCTTTGCAAATATGTACATTTGATAATTTGTAATTAACATTTAGTCTAGATCCATTGGCACTAGATAATCTATATGAAGTTTTTTCATAATATTTTGTAGGTATTAAACCTTCTTGTATACAATTCATATCTGCACCACTATCTATCATAGCAACTAAGGATATTCTAAATTCGTTATTAACAATAATATTTAATTTAGTATACCATCTTTGAGAATTGATTTCTTTTATTCGATTAATTATAATTTCTCCTTTATTTTCTTCTTCATTACTTGATTCATTTTTTATACCTTTTTGTTTATCTAGTTCTTTTATTTTAGTTTTTATTTCTCTAATTTCTTCTTTAATAACTTTTACTTCTGTTTGTAATTCTGTTATAGTAACAGGAGTTTTTATTATTTGATTATTTTGGAATTTTTGACAAATATCTTTAAAATTATATGATGTTCTTCTTCTTTAGTAGATAAATTATATTTTTCTTTTAATTGTTTTAAATATACTTATTTTATATCTTTATCACTAATTCCTTCTATTAAATCTAATAATTCTTTATTATCTTTGGTTATAACATTTATTTCTCCATTAATTTCACAAATACAGGACCAATGCATTCACATATCTCATTTTCTGAACTAGAGCTTGAACTATTGCTTAAACAATTTAAATCATTATCTTCATAATCAGTAATACTTTCATCACTTGTACTGTCATCAATAAGTATTTTATTAATTTGTTCTTTTAATTCTTTTGAAATATTTAACTCATTAATTTTCTTCTTAGCAATTTCTTGAATAATGGCCTTGTCTTCCACATTTATAACAAATTATAACATCTTGTTTGCCTTGTTTTTTATTTTGAATATTTCTTTTATATTTTTTATCGTATTTTTGTTGATTATATTTATTCTTAATGTATGGTTTTTTATTATAGTTTTTCTTAATAAATTGTTTATAAGTTTTCTTTCTTGATTTTGTAGGAATTTTTATTGGTTCAAACCCATATTGTTGACAAAAATTTCCTAATTCACTACGACCTTGAATACCATCTTTTTTCATTTTTTCTTTTAATTTCATATCTTTGCATATAGTTAATCCTTCTTGATTTAACATTTTATTATTTGATTATTTTGGAATTTTTGACAAATATCTTTAAAATTATATGATGTCTCTTCTTCTTTAGTAGATAAATTATATTTTTCTTTTAATTTCATATCATTGCATATAGTTAATCCTTCTTGATTTATATAATTTATTATTTGACCATAAGATAAATCTTTATATGGAATATTATTATTAAAATCTTTTTAATCTTTTCTCTTATTCTTTCTGCAAATAGTTTTGGTAATCCTGCAATAAATCTTTCTTTCCAATAAGCTTCTCTACAATCTTCTCTACTCATTACCTTAGAAAGAAATATATCTTTATACCATCTAAAATCTTGTAATTTTCTACATGTTAAATTTAATAATATTAAAGAATTTCTTTCTTGATAATCACTAGGGCTTCCTACAAAATGTTTTATTATAGCAAATATTAAAGTATTTATTATATCAGTTGTTTCTGTTGGTATTTCTTGATTATTCGTACTTTCATTTTTGACGACTATTATCTTTTTAGCATTTTGAATAAATTGTCTATCTTGTTCAGTATAATAGTTATCCCACCAGCCTCTAAGAGTTCTAGTGAATCCTGAGGTTATCATTTGGAAAATTGGAGTTCATTATTACCATTTGCTTTATAAGCATTAGCAGCCATAATCATTTCTTGTAATAGATTTAATATTTGATGTTCAGTTTGACCATCAATATTCCATTCATATAAAGAACTTCCTTCATATTTTGATTGAACTAAAGTATGTCTTTCTTCGTATTGTAAATCGGGTGGAGTTGGTCTTGGATAATAATTTCTTGTTTCTGGTCTTGTAGTATAAGAATTATTTTTTGAAAAATTATAATAATTTTTTCCTTTAAGCTTATTTATAGAATCTTCTATTTTAAAATTATTAAATTGATTTTCAATTTCTTGAAAATCTTCTTCTTCATCTCCTGAAATAGTATTAATATTTGTTGAAATAGTTGTAACACCCCAAGCCGAGGCTCGAAATATTACGGAAATCATATAGCACAAGGTGGAATTACAATAGAACAAGAACTAAATGCAAATAAAGATTCAGTGAATCCAATACAAGGACGAAACAAGTACCAAACACAAAGGAGCAATAACCATCAAAATTACAAAGGAGCATTCAAAAGATGGCAATTAATCCTAAGTAATGCAAAAGAAGGTAAATGAATCCTTGATCCATAAAGTCCAAGCCCGGGTTGACAGCAAGCAAACAACTAAACTCCACGTCCGGGGAGAACCGGGTTACCTGAAAAGTGTACTAAGCATAGTCAACACAAGGTTGGTGAGTTTGTAGCAATGGTCCACAAGGAACCATAAACAATAATCATAATGTACAAGTAGAGGCTAGACGTGACTTACAGTGAGCCTCTAAGTAACACAACAATATCCATCCAACAAGATTACATAAGTACGAAAATACGTGTAAATGAATGCTCAATGATATAAATATCAAATGCAAGTACCAAATGCATAAGTAAGTCAACATGCCTATCTTATGCGTGAACGCCAGTCACCAATGCAACGATACCCTTCTGTCATCACAATGAACAAGGCTGTATCTCAAAATCATCGAGATATATATGTCTATATACTCGGAGTCAGGAACTACATCCAAAAATGGGTGCATACATCTATACACCAGGATGTCGGCAATCCCCTGCCGAGGGTCATCAACAATGTATGCAATGCTTACAATCAATTGTAAATGCATCAATCATGAACCAACAATCAATATACGATGGACTTGAACCAGTAATTAATATTCGACAACCATGAGCCAACAATCAATAATCGTCAATCGTAACCCATTAATCACAACTTAAACCAATTATACGTACATACACTTAAGAGGATTCTACTTCCTTCGAGTCCCAGATGCTTATATATAGGGTCACCCGCAGCCTTCCCACCACATCTAAAACCCAATGAAGGCATAACCGACTTCCATGTATGTACGTCTATCCTAACATAAATGAAATACTTAGCAAAACTTAAACCAAGTCATTCAAGCGTGATAACCGTCTCGACAATCCAACATTCAAACCAAATCAATCAATCAATCAATAAATGCAAGTAAACACGCAAGGTTTACACTTTTCAGCCCGAATCTCAAGCGAGTAGGGAGATACGAAACTCACCTTGACCGGCAAAGAAGCTAGTATGATTACAAACGAATAATAGGATCCACACGTCCACAACCTATAATTATACATCATAATACCGTAAAGTCAACTCTACAATCATAAACAAGTTGGTTTAGCACAATTAAGTCAAGTCACCAACCCTAAACACCTTTACAACTTTAACGAGTAGGAACAAGACGCATTCGAAACGAGTAGGAACAAGACGCATTCGACTCGACCTTTTTAGAAATGAGAAAAGATTCATACAAAAAGAGTGTTACTACTGGAAACTAGACTCTCTCACGATTCCAACGATAGGTCATACGACTTATTTAGACTTACGGATCAAAAGTTACAACCTTTCAAACTAAAACAGGTTTTGCTGCACTGAAGGAAAGGTGCGGCGCACCATTGAGGAGGTGCGGCGCACCAAAGAGGAGGTGCGGCGCACAAATTGACCAGGGAACCCAGTCCAGGCTTTGGTGCGGCGCACCAAGGAGGAGGTGCGGCGCACCTGTGCCCAGATCAGTTCCAAAACACCCCAAACACGACCCAAACTCCATTTTTGATCACCAAGTCGACTAGTGATGTTTCAAGACTCATTTTGAAGCTTATACAAACATATTTCAACATAAATAAACATAACCCCTATCTTAGTTTTGATTCATAACATCATAATCACATCCAAATCATTCAAACCCTAATTAAACCCTAATTTGACCCAAAACAAGATTTAAGCCGATTTAGGACTTGTAAATGTTCAAGATGACTAGAAATGCATAAAACAAACATAAGTAGGTACAAATGAGATGAATTAGACTTACCGAAACTCCTCCTTGAGCTAGAACCCGAAATTAGGTCAAAATGGGTAAAATGCAAGAACTTGGCTTTTGATTCTCCAATAGGAAGCAAACGAGATGAAGATGGCTATGATTCTTGTATTATGGTAGTTTCAAACACAATGTTGATGCAAGAAATGATGAAGAACAAGAGGTGGTGCTTTTACTTGAGAGAGAATAGAAGAGATAGATAGAGAGAAAAGAGAGAAAAGAGAGGATAAGGGGAAATGGGTCACTAGTAGGCTCATGGGTCATGGACAACCCATGGGTCGACCCGTTTCCCTTTATAAGCCAAAATTACAATCGATTACACAATTAAACGCCAAACAGACATATTAACGACCCGACTAACATACCACATAGTCATATAATCACAAATGGGCCCAATTATTTCATTTAACAAGTTTGTTAGTCAATTTACACAAAAAGTCAACGGGTCAAAATTCACGGATGTTACAATAGTATTTATATTTAATTTGGATAATTTTGATGAAATATCTTTTAATAAATCATTTTGTTTGTTTAAATTAATTGGTATATCTATGTTAAAAGGTTTAAATATTGGTCTTTCAATTGTATTAGAGGTTATTGTAATATTTTTTGAATTTGAAGTACTAGGTTGATCATTATTGTTTATCTTATTTACTTCTATTCTTTCTAATTGTTCTCCTATTGTATTCAACTTTTCATTTGTATAATTATTTTGGA
>CM067174.1:2008388-2055626 GCA_034093135.1 Erigeron breviscapus
TATCTTCCCCGAAAGTAGTTCAACCAAAAGGAAGAAGTCTAAGAATGCTGCCTCTACTCGTTCAACTAAACACGTAATATTTCTGTTTATGAGTCGGTTGGGATTTTTTTGATGACTTTAGCACATGGAATTGGAAATCGACTAGTCCAAGAAACATTCAATCGTTCTGGTGAAACTATTCATAGGCATTTTCATCTTGTTCTAAACTCGGTACTTAAATTAAGTGGAGACATTATAAAGCCTAGTGCAAATTACAATGAAGAAGTACCCTCACAAATTTTAAATTCGAGCCGTTATTACCCGATGTTCAAGGTAGTCCATATACTCCACTACATATTTAATTTATAACTTTGAGATAATGAACAACTATGTTTTTCTATGCAGGATTATATTGGAGCTATTGATGGGACACATGTGATGGCATCTGTTCGGGAACATGAGCAACCAAAATATATTGGTAGACAAGGTTATGCGACACAAAACATAATGGCGGCATGTGATTTTAACATGTGTTTTACGTTTTCATGGGCCGGATGGGAGGGGACAGCAAATGATACTAGAATATTCAATGAAGCGTTGCGAAGTTGCGAAGGCCCGAAGTTAATTTTCCACGTCCAACGGGTGGTTAGTACCATTCCATGTTTATTGAAACTTTATGTTTTACTTAACCTTTTATATAAGTAATATTATTTCTTTTTATTCATCATAGATAAATATTACGTTGTTGATGCTGGGTATCCAAATACTAGAGGTTATCTTGCTCCATATAAAGGAACCAACATTCGATATCATATACCAGATTGTTGTCGTGGAAAAACTGCTGCTAGTCGTGCTCCTAGAGGAGCTAAAGAGATATTTAACCACCGTCATTCATCATTGAGAAATGTCATTGAACGAACTTTTGGAGTATGGAAGGCTAGATGGGAAATATTACAAAATATGCATGTCAATTACACCTACGAGACACAAGTGAATATCGTGCTTGCATCTATGGCGATTCATAATTATATTAGAAAGACAGATGCATGTGATGAAGGATTTAACAGGGCGCAACGAGAATCTTACACTCCAAATAACGGTATTCATGGTCGAGGATCTAGTAGCATTGCTGAAATAGATGAAGACACAAGTGCACAACGTAGACATGATGATTTATATATGAGTGCGATTAGAGATATAATTGCAGGAGAACTAATCCAATCAAGATGAATGTTTTTATTGAATATTGATGTATGTTATTTAATTTTAGTACTCATCATTTGGAATATTATAAAAGTTGAAGTTATAATAAATATAAATTTATCCAAAGTTATTGTTATGACTCTTAAATAAGAAGTAAATACATAGACTTATAAGTTATGTGATAACATATAAGTATGTCCTTTTTGGTCATTTTATCAACATAAGCTAAAAAGCATAAGCCAAAAATCAAAAGCTAGGCCAAACACACCCGAAGAAGAAGGAGGTGGTGTTTTAGATACAAAAGTACGAAAATGCCGTCATGTGCAATGCACATGGGGGATTTAACCGAAAGTAACTAACGATCGTTAGTCAAAAGGGTGGGTAGCGTAATTAACATTAACCACATGGGCACCTGGCAATGAAAAAAAAGCACAGGGTGGAAACAGATAATATCGACAACCACAGGGGTACCTAATGAAATTAACTCTAACTTTAAAATGGTGGGATTAAAAGTGAAATTATAGGAAAAAAACTTGCGAGGTTTTATAGCATTACATGACATCAAAACTATTGGTTCCTCTTCAAGCACAAAAAACTGTCACATATATTTTACAACACAAATCTCTAAGCATTAATCACATTATGTATACCCAAATTAAATGTGAACATGTGACGTTAGTTTACATGTCAATTAGGAAGATTATGAAAGTTGACTTTGGATTCCATTGCAAAGGTGGTTTCATATTCATAAATCATAACCGAGTAATTTATAAGCTTATGAAATAAAAGCATAAGCAAAAAAGCATAAGCCAAAAATCAAAAGCTAGGCCAAACACACCCGAAGAAGAAGGAGGTGGTGTTTTAGATACAAAAGTACGAAAATGCCGTCATGTGCAATGCACATGGGGGATTTAACCGAAAGTAACTAACGATCGTTAGTCAAAAGGGTGGGTAGCGTAATTAACATTAACCACATGGGCACCTGGCAATGAAAAAAAAGCACAGGGTGGAAACAGATAATATCGACAACCACAGGGGTACCTAATGAAATTAACTCTAACTTTAAAATGGTGGGATTAAAAGTGAAATTATAGGAAAAAAACTTGCGAGGTTTTATAGCATTACATGACATCAAAACTATTGGTTCCTCTTCAAGCACAAAAAACTGTCACATATATTTTACAACACAAATCTCTAAGCATTAATCACATTATGTATACCCAAATTAAATGTGAACATGTGACGTTAGTTTACATGTCAATTAGGAAGATTATGAAAGTTGACTTTGGATTCCATTGCAAAGGTGGTTTCATATTCATAAATCATAACCGAGTAATTTTAAATGTTAATAACTCAAAGATTTTCATTAATAATAACAAGCGGCATGTTTCTTATCGAATTCCTGCAACCATCTCCTAGCAACCCAAAAGTCTCACTTTCACAAGCACCATGAAACTTGGAAAATAAAAGGCAAAGAACAAAAACAAAAATCATAAAAATAACAGATTTGTATAGATTATAGAAGATGAACCTGGTAGTGTCGTGGGTGGACTGGTGGTGCGTAGGGGAGTGGTGGTGCCGTGGTGGACCATTATAAATCTGATTTTCTAGGAGTATGATTGAGTATCTTAAATTTTCTAGTAGAGTGATGATGGAGCGGTTGTCTTCTATACGAGGTCTACCATGACACCACCCGGATTTATCTTCTATACGACCTGGTGAGTTTTGCGATTTTTATGATTTTTGTTTCTTTTTTTATTTTCTGTAATTTCCACGTTTCATTATTGTGGTACATGTTTCATTATTGTGGTGAGATTGGGCAAGGCTTTTGGGATGCTTGGAGATGGCAACAGGAATTCGAGAAGAAACGTGTGGCTTTTCATGAATATAAATGAAAATCCTAGGCCTCTTATCTTAATATATACTATAAGACAGTTGAACTAATAACTTATTAACCAATCAAATCGCTCAATTTCATCAAATTGACTCTCGCTTATGTCATCATTTAGATTAATTATAAATTAAAAATTCTAATAATCATTATCCAAATATATTATTATATTAGTATTTATATTAATTTGTAGAAAAAGTCTCATTAATTTACACTTTTTTGTTTTCCATCAATAATTTACACTTTTTAGCCCTGAATACTTAATTCATATTTATTTTTAGCCATCAACTTGAGAGGATTTTTTAAATTTTTAAAAAAGTTACAAAAAGTATTTATATTTAATTTTTTAAAGTTACAATTGTCACTCAAATCAAGAGTCCTAATTGTATCAAAGAATATGAAAACAATCATAATTGTTATCTAATTATCATATGACAAATGATTGAAAATAAACCTATTCGTGTTATGGGTCTGCATCATGATCAAATACATATACTTGAATGTCAAGTACAGGATCACAAGTATGTTTATACTTTAATTCTTAATTATCTTTCATAATAATATCACATTATGAGTACAATTGGTTTCAAAAAATTCTATAATAGAGAAATTATTGTAGCATGTGCCTTGTGGAATGACTACGACAAACAATTCCATCAATATGTCTCGGTTAATAATGACAGTGACGAACCTGTGATTATTGTACTACAACTTGCAAAGTATAACACTGAGAACCGTATATCTTCAAAATTATAAGCTTTTATGAATTAAATGTATGAATATCTAATATTGATAATATCGTAAACCTCGTGTCCAGTGTTGGACACGGGTCTAAAGTCTAGTTAACATTTAAAGTTATCTGGATATGAATGAAACCAATTTTGTTGTGGAATCTAAAGTCAACTTTCATCATCCTTCTTAATCGACATGTAAACTAATGTTACATATTCACATTTTATCGGGATATAGAGTATGATGTAATGTTTACTTATTTGTGTGATAGAATATCATGTGATTGTTTTGTACTCGAAGAGTAACCTGTAGTTTTAATGTTTTTAATAATGTTATAACCTTGCAAGCTTTTTCGTATAGTTCAATTTAACTCTGCCATTTATAAACTTATGATTTTTTATTTTTTATTTTTCCGACAAAAAGGGTTTTTTTTAGGTTTTAAGAATAGCCCCAAAATTACTACCAAAAAGATCCAAGAAGATTAGACTTATTATGCAATGTGTTGTGAGTGCTGAAAAGATAGAAATCATAGAATATCAAAAGAAAGGAATGGATGAAAACCACGAAGATAGAAATGTACTCCCTCCGTCCCATATTAAGTGTCCTATTTTGACTTTTTGAGTTTTTTTCTTTCAACTTTGACCGTAAATATTTTTGTTTATCTTATATAACACTTGATATAACATATATGAATTGATTGAGTTTATAATGTACATTGATATAACTTTCATCTACTAATATATAACACAAACAAAGAAATTTACGGTCAAATTCGGAAGAAAAAGACTTGACCAGTCAAAATAGGACAATTAAAATGGGACAGAGGGGTACCTTTTTCAAGTATGCAGTTTTGAAGAAAATAATGAATTTTTCTAAATATTAGCCTAAAAATCCTCTTAAAACTATAAGAAGGTGACATGTGGTATTCACTAATTCTTTTTCCTAATCTTGCTCCCTGATTTTTTCACATGTCATCATCTAATAGTTAGAAGGATTTTTAAGCTATTAATTTAGGAGGATTAATCATTTCCCATATATAAATATATAAATTTCCTGATATTTAGCTATTTTAATTTTTACACACATATATAAAAAATTTTTACCTTTAGAAGTATCAAACTTACAATGACACCCATCATCTTTCCTCTTATTATTACTTTCTCTAAAATGCATTTATTCAATAAATTAGAAGAAATGATACGTATGTCTAGAATTTGTTTGTGATTTAAAACTATGTTTGTCATACTCATGTGTTGGTATATCTATTTTTCGGACTAATTTTTAAAGCTACGATTGTATCACTTTAATGTATAATTTGTTATATATTTTGCATAATTTCTTTGTCAGGTACACATGTACTATGCCCTCTACCTTTCCGCTTTCTAACATTATCCATTATTGCCGTTCTGACCGGTCAAACACAGTTGGTTTTGTAAACCGGATCCCGTAGGTTCCCCCACAACAGCTTGGGAATTGATATGAGCAAAGCTTCCGCATAGCAAGAATCAATCACCCGTCACATGAGGAAAACCCGGGCAGCTTACCAGTGAAACAGTGGCCATTGGCTAGTTTGTTGTTAAATGATACTAGGAAATTCACTCATAAATAATGGTAAAGTCACATATAAAGAAACGACTAAAATGGATTGGGGACGGTTGGCCTATCTTACTACCAACTTAATTGGATCCAAAGCTTTTAACATATTCTTTTCTTTTTTTTTTAAATTTTTTTACAGTGTTTTAATTTTTCATACATTAATGATACATGTTATTTATTTGTTTGGTAGCCTAAACCCTTTAAATATCATATATATACCCAAATTACAAGTTTTCAATACATGATGTACAATATAAAGCAAATTTTTGGGTAAATATGATATTTCATGCTTTAATAGGAATACTAGATTTAGACCCGTGTAGAAACACGGACAATCGATAGACCTTTGTATAAAAAAATTTTGTCGCTACAAATTTCATATGGCTACGTATAAAAGCAACTTCATCTATAAAATAAGTGAGTTCAAGAACATTTCTTAATTCATCTAAACACGTATATAGACTACGTCATGGTCTATTTGTTGTTTTTACTCGTTTTAAAAGTCACTCATTGGAATGGTCTAGCACTCTATATAGTTAGAAATCATGCAAATTATGTGAGCTTGACACAAAACACAAACAATACAAATTAGAAATCATGCACAAATCTTCAACCTAAAAAACATAAGAATGCACTTAAATCAAACGCAAAATAACAAATACATTAAAATTACCAAAATAATCATCAACACCAAGCCAAACAAATGAAATGGGAACATTTTGTTCTTATTAACTCTAGTGCTATCCCCAATATTCTTTATATTATAAAACTTGTATGATGACACATCTGCATATAAATTATAAGTACCAAAACTCCTAGTTTAAAAAATGAGATAATTCGTCATGTTTATATACATGCTCCTTAAGTCACACGATCAGCAGTTTTAGCCCAATATCAAACTCTACACACCTTATCAAAAACTTCAATCCAAGGACCATAAACTAAGCACACACTGGCTTATGCATTTCTTTAAGCCCAACCTCGTCCTCTGCATACTCTTTTCCCACATTAAAACAATTCATCATCCAACATTCCAACTATTAATTTGCATCTTTGGAAGACTTAAAAGTTTTTATATCTAATCCCATTAGGCTCAAGCTCTACCACTTCTTTAATAATTACACCCTCACCTTTCCTTGAAAATGGGTCATATTTCTTTCTTGATAGATCTAATACACGATTGCACCAAATATAAGACATTAGGATAGCCTAAAAATCAACATTCATTCCTTCAATTATATTGCTGCAACAGCCCACACCCATACTACTAAACTGTTCAAATAGGCACACCATGCAGAATCAAAAACTGCCATCTGCCCATCTATGACCTGATAGTAGTAATAGTGTCTAACCTGAAATTTCCATTAAAACAAACTACAAAAGGACATGCTATAAATATAATTAAAGAAGGTGTCATATTGTTCCGTTAGAATAAAACATAAACTTACACAAAGAGAGAATCACCCAGTCCTTGTTTTTACTAAGCAAAACATGAGAAGTGATCTTAATATTCTGCAAAGAAACACATATAATAAGTTTAATTTACTTAACCTTTCAAATGAAGATATAAAAGCACAAATGCAGGGAACCGTACCTTATTTACTTCTTTTTATACATTCTTAGGATGATCTATCACATCCTTTTTCAAATAACTACTTGTCTGGCAACAATGTGATTTAATTTTGAGAACCAGCAATCAAGAAAATGCAGTGTTATGGTTAAATCATTGTCTAAAAAGGTGTTAGTATAAAACTATCTGGTTATTATATTGTTCAAAATAACGTAGAACTTTCTTATACTTTCTACGAATAACAATGATTACACTGCATGCCATTTTATAACTTCACAAAGGGCAGACTTACAGATTTCATATGTTAGAAAAACCTTCAATGAGTATTGACTGGCTTCTTGCAACATGTGTCTTTCCCATGGCATCACGAGGTAGAGCAATGTGATGTTTCAACTAAACTGTTCTCAAACACACACATAAAAGAAACTGAGAGATTATCATCAGTATCAACAACAATACATACTCTACTCATATATCTACAAAGTACTCTTACTGATTAGATCCTAATCATTGTCGGTGTACTTGTTCAGCTCGACCTCCTGGCTTCTATCTGATTCTCGACGTCTATTAACTAAATATACACGGTTAGTAATATAAATGAGTGAAAATCGTAAATAGGTGAAGCAATGCAAAATAACTTTTGCACATTGTAGTGCAAAAAAATTAAAACAAATGGACAAGAAAAACACCAAAAGCTAGTTATCTATACGAATGAGAAACTCAAAACAGATTAAAGCAAACAATGTGCTAAAGACATAATGCAAATTCTCATATGAACACTTTTGTGATGAATAAACTCACAAGCGGAAACAACTACAAGTCTCTTTATTAATCCTGTCAAAAGAATTACGGATACAATTACCCAAACACCAAATAATTATGACCCATATATAAAAGAAACATACAAAAATATCTACAAACAATAGTAAAATAACTATAACTACAAACATATATTTACCTTGAAGTAAATATAGAATAATAAAATTAATAACATCTTCATCTATCCCCCAATATTACTTACAGCAACAACAAAGAACAATAATAATATCTAAATAGTATTACTTACCTCTTGACTCCCAATCGTAAATCCTCCAATCTTTACCCCCAATCGTAAATCCCTCCAATCTTTACCCCCAATCGTAACTTGTGGAAAGCCACACTTTGTTTACAGCTTTTTTTGTACAGCTGCAACTGCAACATGGAAGCAGAATTATTGGTGCAACTAAACTTTTACAAAACTTAAAAGACGAAATAACTAATAAAACTAACAAAAAAACAAATTTGATTTAAGCAACCGATTAGTTCATCACGGTTTGGATCTTTTAAAGCAACAGAAATCCCATATATATATATATATATACAATATATGTTCAGATTAAGCAAAGCAAGTTGAATTTATAAAAATAACAACAATATATATATATATACCTTTATATATATTTATATATATATATAAATATACATAAATATATATATATATATATATATATATCCATAAGATATATATATACATATATATATATATATATACAATATATGTTCAGATTAAGCAAAGCAAGTTGGAATTTAAAAAATAACAACAAACACATAGATTGGGAAAAAGAACCTTTTCATCGTCTTCTCTTAAAATCGGAAAATGATCCACGTTCATCATGTTCAATCCTTAAGTTTCTTTTCAAACAACCAAATTCTGTTGCGGTTTTCACAGTTGCTGCTCTATTCGCAAATTCTGTTGCAGTTTTAACTTCATTCTAATGACCTTGTTTGCTGCATTATAAGAGGCAGCTGAAACTGCATTTGCTGCATTGCAACAACCTGTTGCATCACCATTAGCAAAGAAGATTAATCGAGAGCAGATTTAGCAGGCCTATGAGGTAGTGACTTGGCCATTTCAACATTCAACGGCTGACCTAAAACATCCCTGTTAAACATAAACCAATTATATAATTATTCTAAACACAAGTTCAGCCCTAGCTAGGCTTTTTGATATGCCCATAGTACCCAATCTTCTTTCCAAGACCAGTAAACCTATAGAAAAAGCATAACCCAATTAAGTAACTTAAATGAACAACAAACTTATTACATAAGTAGCTATAAAAATCAGAACTTGCCTTGCATCGTAATCCCACAAATTTACATGTATTTGACATGACAGCTTCATCAATCTAAAGCAACAACCCAATTGCCTGTAAATATAGCGATTCTACACAACCTTAATGACTTAGTTGGTTATTTACAAACCTTATCTATAGTAAACTATAAATTGCATCACAAAATTGAAATTTACAAAAACATACCATGATTTGAGTATCCTTCATAGACATTCATTCATGTTCTTTTTTCCATCTTTAAGCTTCAAGTCCAACTATGACTTACAAACACCAAACAAAAAACATGTTAAAAGTTTAATTTACCAAAATTAAACTCATAAATACAAAACTGAAAAAAGACAAAAAACATGTTAAAAGTTTAATTTACCAAAATTAAACTCATAAATACAAAACTGAAAAAAGACAAAAAAAAAAAAAAGTAAAAATTATAGTAAGCATGTACTCTTAACTTGAATTTGGGAATAGAGATATCAATGAAACCTGATACAACCTTCATATTGATTTATACACACACACACACACACACACACACACACACACACATATATATATATATATATATATATATATACATAGATAGATTATTAATCATGAGTAAGTGTCATCAACACTAAAAATCTTCAAAAACACATGTATATATATAATCACATAAAGCAGATGGAAGAAACCCATGGCTGCCTCTTGCTAAAAGATGGATTTTTTGATTGTGAAGTAGAAACAGATGGAAAAAACCCAAAGATATGAAGAAGAATCCCATACCTCCGACATATCACTGTATCATATTTTTGACTGACCGATGGCTGCCTCTCGCTAAAAGAAAAAATTGTATTAAAAACAATGTAGAAGAAAAGATGTGATTTAGAATGAATTTATAATGCCGATTTATAGATTCAAAAAGTGATTTGATTTTCTTGTTTCTCAAGATTAATCTTGGAAACCCACATAAGGTAGGTTTTTCGTTTGACCTTATGATGTGATTAGCATCATTAGTAGGCTTTTTTGCAGGAAAATTGTACGAATACAGCTTTAGTTTTAATATATAAAGATTATTTTGAATTTTAAAATACCAAAACAACCACAAATTTGAATTCTTGAGCTGTTAGACAACTTTACCTCCAATTTTTTGCATTGGAAACATGGAAAAGAAACAAACCTAATCACAGATTAAAGACAAACAATCAGATTAGAGAATACGAAATTTATATATGTTGTACATACACATAACAAAAAACCTGACCTTGAATAAGCTGATCAAATGAAAGAAATATGAAAGATTAAGATGTCGAGAATAAATCTACACAAAAAACAAAAATAGGTTAAACAAACTTATAGCCTCCATACATTTAAATCTCGATGTTCATCCATAACATTCAAATCTTCTTGAAGCAAACTGGAAAAAAGTAAAACATCAAATAGAACAAAATTAGATATAAACTCGTACCTTTCTTTGCTTCCATAATCTGAAAATTAAAATCAAAACTCTACACTTACACAAGAAAATCAAGATTAATAAAAAAAAAAAAAAAAATTAATCTTTTCTTTTACATACATTTTGAAGCTGGAGCTTAGTTTATTTGAACGGAAAGTCACCATGACTTTCTTTCAACTAACAAAGATTTAGTTTTGGCTATGTAAGAAGATTCAATCTATTTCAAGCAAGTGTAACACATGCCCTAAAAAACAAAAGCATTACCTCATCACAAATTAAAGACACACAATCTGATTAGAGAATACGAAATTTATATATGTTTGTACATATATATTACAAAAAACCTGACCTTGAATAAAAGCTCAGATGGAAGAAATATGAAGATTAAGATGCCAAAAATATATCTACACAAAAAACAAAATTAGGTTAAACAAAATCAAAGCCCATACTTTTAAATCTGGATGTTCAACCACTATATTCAAATCATCTTGAAGCAAACCGGAAAAAAGTAAAACATCAAATAGAACAAAATTAGCTATAAACTGGTACCTTTCTTTGCTTCCAATATTCTGAAGATTGAAATCAAAACTCTACACTTACACAAGAAAATCAAGATTAATAAAAAAAAAAAAGAAAAAAAAAGAAGAAACCCAAAAAAAAAAAAAAAACAAAAATATATCTACACAAAAAACAAAATTAGGTTAAACAAAATCAAAGCCCATACTTTTAAATCTGGATGTTCAACCACTATATTCAAATCATCTTGAAGCAAACCGGAATGATATAAAGATGGAATAGAACAAAATTAGCTATAAACTGGTACCTTTCTTTGCTTCCAATATTCTGAAGATTGAAATCAAAACTCTACACTTACACAAGAAAATCAAGATTAATAAAAAAAAAAAAAAAGAAAGAAGAAACCCAAAGATGCAAAAGAGTACCTATTATTGAAACCCGGAGATCAATATGAAGAAAGAAACTGATTTTTGCATACATTTAAACAAAAAGATGAATTCATAAAACTTTTAAGAAGAAAAGTTAGGTTAAACAATTAAAACCCATATATAAAAAAGAAAGCAAACATACCTTGGATGGAAAAATTCTGGATACTAAGCTGAGCAAATACATTTGATTTGAGAGAGATGATTTTGAATTGTTGATATGTGGAGTGAAAGAGACGTACAGACACAAAGACAAAAATGTTGACCACCTTTTTGAAAGAGTCAGGAACTTTTTGAAAGAGTATGCAAGAAGCTTTGTGAATTATTGAAACTCACACAAAATATATATTTAGATTCTAACTAAATCTTAACTCATTTAATAAACTAAATGCTTACCTCATAATTAACCTCCTCTTTCCTAGTTGGACACCCTAAATACTCGACACATACCCTTTTCTTATGTCAGCCTCTAATCTCCTTTAATAGTATTAGGAGATATAAGAAACTAGCTAATCAACCCGGATTCAATCCGGGCAGTTGAAAACATATGTTTTTATTATAAAAATACAAGGTAAAAATATTTGTAATAGTTAAACTTTGATGTTAATATTATCGAATTCATAAAACTTTTAAGAAGAAAAGTTAGGTTAAACAATTAAAACCCATATATAAAAAAGAAAGCAAACATACCTTGGATGGAAAAATTCTGGATACTAAGCTGAGCAAATACATTTGATTTGAGAGAGATGATTTTGAATTGTTGATATGTGGAGTGAAAGAGACGTACAGACACAAAGACAAAAATGTTGACCACCTTTTTGAAAGAGTATGCAAGAAGCTTTGTGAATTATTGAAACTCACACAAAATATATATTTAGATTCTAACTAAATCTTAACTCATTTAATAAAAATTAAATGGTAAAATTGAAAAGGTAAGAAAGAAAATTTAAAAATAAATGTCAAAATAAAAAGAATACTTTTTGTAATATGACATCATCTTTTTTAAAAATAAGGTGTTTAGAATATTTCTAGTTTGACACATCAATATTTTTCTAAAAATACCTTTTAAAAACAATCCTCTTTTATTTATAACGAGCATAGTACCCGCGCGTTGCGGCAGAATTTTATAACTACTTTTTTGGATGAATACATTGGTTACAGAGTGTGTCAAAAATATAGATTATGAGATTCTGTCGATTGTTTTAAAACCATATAGAAAGATCAATGTTAATTAAATTAGAATCAATTACAAATTGATAACAAAAAAAGTGAACTAATATAATAAAGCAAAAAACAAACCAAGTAGTGTGTAGAGGGGCATTTTGAGAATCATAAATATGCTGAAAGGGGCATTTTGGAAACAAAAAATATGCTTAAAGTCTTAATCCAATTCTCTTTATAAGGGGTTAAAGATAAAGATAGAGATTAACTCTAAAATTTTGATATTGATAAATATTTTTCACTTAATCTTAACTTTTATACTAATATTTAGGCATAACTCTACCAAATTAGTAACAAATATTATTTTTCGTCACTGGAAATGTTTGATGTATCAGGCTTTCAGCAATTCAATTTACAATCCTACTTTTAATTCAAAAAATTGCATTCAGTTTAAAGACAAATTTTAGATCTTATTTAATTAAAAAAAAAAACAACTCTTGTATTCTAGAAAAAAAATTCAACGAAACATGAAAAACAAGAAAATGTAATCAAATTAGTTTTAAATGTAATCAAATTAGAGTTTTCTAAGAAGAGTGATGATTAAAAAAAAGAAGATATGCATATAACATGTGCATCATTTGATTGTTGACATATGGATTATACATTTCATCTTTTGTAACCATTTAAGAGTGATCTTGTCATATGTCAATCATTTCTTATTAAACACATCTTTAAGCCTACCTTTTAAGCACATTGGAATGAGATTCCCTAAAGTTACCCAACTTGACTAGTCAAGATTGCTCTAACTTGACACCACAATTCTTAAAATAACTATACTATCTCCTTTTAACATCAATTACTTTTATATTCACCACCATTGCCGCCTCCACCACCCGACACCACCGCCACCACATGTCGCCGCAGCCGCAGCCACCCGCCACCCGGCGCCGCCACCACCATCACCGCCGCATTCCGCGGGCATATGACTCGTATTAGGTAACGTGTCATTGCCTCATTGATATGCTTACTTAAACTTCAGAGGGAAAATATCATAGAGAGGCGGTTGATGTGTTAAATCAAAGACTCAGTAACTTTCGAAACTTCAAAATTTGATTAAGCTTAAGGTCTAAAAACATGCCTTTAATAATCATACATTTATCTCAAACCAACTTTGGATCGAAGTACGAGTGCAACGTGTATCAGAAATCATACACATATCTGAATACAACATGAGCATTCTATAAGGAAGAAGCAATTTGGAGGCACTCAAGAATCAATACAACAAACTCTGGAATCCTATTCTCTTGGAAAATCTATACACTAAGACTATATAAATACCACAGAATATCAAGTGAATTACACGATATAGAAGTTAAAGGAGGTCTTTAGCTAGTCTCACCGGTGTGTCCTGCAAAAACGCTACATCGCTGTTCGGTGCAGTCAACAGATGATGATCTACTTCGTCCTCTTCACTCGGCATTGTTAAAGATGAATCTCCAGAATCCGACCCTACATCTGTTTGAATAAGAGCTATAAGTGGTTGCAAAGATGGTATGTGCCAAATCCATATCTAAAAAATAACCTCTACTGAATGGTAAATAATAGATATATTAAAGTGAACAGCAAGTGGAGACTCACCAGAATATGTGGCATGATCAGGTAGATGTCTTACAGCCGCAACTTGAATGTTTTCTGGCAGTAGACAATTACAGTAAGAACCTGTTCATCAAAACTAATACATAATTAATAGAAACACTTGACAAATGGAAATTGTAAACAGACCTTCAAAGCCGTTAGATCTTTTTTATATAAAGAATGCATAAATGCAGGACACTGGATTAAACCCAACAATCCAAGATACTCACTTTTATGTCTCCTTTTGTAAGGATTTTAGCCAAGACACGAATCATACTAGATAAAATCGCCATTGGCATATCTCACCCAAAATCACTCTTTTAAGATGTGTTTTTTTCATAATTTCACGAGAACAATTTTTTGTTTGCAAATTTAAATCAAATTACCATGGTTTTAAACTTCATGAAAATTAAACCAACTACAAAATGAGATGATATTATTCCTTACCGAATTTAGCCATACGATTGACCCATCCAGGGATTGGTTTTCCAGTCAATCGCATGCTTACTTCGTCAGTAAAATGATTGCAGTTCTTGGCAATCAAATGGTAAGTATCACCGTGATATTTATTAGAAATATGCTCCATGAATGACCGGAATTCTGTGGGAGACATGTCAGTTCTGCCCAAAGGAATAGATCGTCTGAAGATGAAACCGGGGCAACTTTTGGGTTCCACCTCAAACACCCCACTGGTCGAGTACTCATGGGCTCCAAATGCATATTCCATGTCATACACTGATTATATCATATCAAAATGCACATATATTACTTTAATTAAAATCGAAGACCACAACATTCGGTACTAAGCAAAAAATGAATTTATGATGTTGAAAACTACACAAACAATTTTGCTCTTTTTTGCATTTGACATAATTCTTGCTGTTGATAATAATCTTGATTAAAAGCTTATAACTAAACAGAGGCAGAGAATAACTTTATACTACTGTCATGTCCTAACTGAAACCACAAGTGACTCAATAACTTGATTACATTAAAAGGTATACTGCATTAACTTTTAAAACTTGCAACAAAACATCAGGAAGTTAAGCATATTCAGTCTCTGAATAAACCCTCAAGCACAAGATTTAACCTTTGATGACTTATTCTTTTTAATTTCATTGTCTACTGTACTATTTTTACTAGGACCTTGTCGAAAAGCATCCATTAATCTATGACTGTATAATCCCACAAAAACAAGGTATATTTTTTAAACAAATACCTATTTAGATATCAAGAGTGGGGAGTTACAGTATCATTGTGATTAAGTTTAATAAACACTTGTGTTCACTACTTCTCTTGGACTTTGCCTTTATTGTAAAATTAAATCCAAACTACGTCAACTTCTCATGGCCACGCAGACATAATGACTATAAAGGTTTATTTGTAATGAGGCTAAGCATTTTGGCTAACGAAAGCCAGCAACACACACGCTGCATGTTAAACAAGGTAAGTAACAGTATCAACTACTCGCAAGATCTAAACACATAATTAGGATATTACTGATAGTGATACTATGCTCACACACATGTTAGTTATATGATCAAGCATGAGCACCGTCAAAAGCCAGATAAACCTACTGGTGTACCAAGTACTTAAGCTTCCCCACTAAATTTCTGTATTGTACTGGATCTGCTAAAGCAGGGCTATTCATTAGCATGTAACTGTGAGCTGGAAGGAGGCAAGGGGTAACAGTAGTTGCAGAAATATCAACTCCGGTAAACAAGTCAAAAGCAAATTTTCTTTGTGTCCCTATTGATTTATTACCCAGTTGGTTCACGCAGAACTTGAACACTTGAAAAGTGATTCAACAAGTTGAGATCTTTTTCCATAAATGTTGAGTGTAACTACTTTTTCCAAGTCTACCATTTCATCTGCTATTTCCGGTCCACATAAGGTCATCAACATAGACTGCAACATAAACTAAAGAAGGATCCATACTTTTGTAAATAGAGAACAATCAATTTTGGATCGAATGTACCCTCTACACTCATCACTCATGCAAGTTTGCTTATTTAAGAACTGTTGCTGACAAGATATGATAATGTGGTTTGTTGATATTCTTAGTAGCACAACAAGCAGTAATGGTGTGAAAGCATGGTAACATAGACATATTGGAGGAGTAGAAGATGAAGAGTGAATGCCTGAGTGGCTACATATTTGGAAAGATAATCATCAAATAGACAGAAGAAACCTTTGACTTACATGATTAGCAGACAAGAGGAGGAAAAGAAGTAGGCACAGAAGGTCTGTGATTTGGGTTCCAAAATTGTGGTAGAAGAACGAAAAAAATGGTTCAGTGTTTGAGGTGGAACAAGGGTATTATGAGTAGTAGGAGGAAGATCACCATCAGAAGAAGAAATGAAAATGTTGAATAACTGTTGAATATTAATATAGTATCAATATCAAAATCAACCGGAAGAAATAAAAGTAGGCTTTTTGTGTATTACTCCTAGATAAATCTGGAAGATGTATTAGAGGAGACGTAAAAATGATCGAAACACCAACAAGGAGTTAGCCTAGTGGTAAGGAAAACACTTGGTGACCTTAAGGTCTCAGGTTCGATCCCCACTTGCACAAAAAATAATTCCTTTAAGGTACCCGTTACCAATGAAGCCTAGGCCCACATGTGAAGGTTAAATAAGCGGGTTCGATCCTTCGGGGTGCCCAGATCATGTGGGGATTAGGATGGAGGTATTGTACCGGCATCATATGGCTCATACGGGGTGAGTTGATGGGTATCCAATTGTGGTACCGGGGCCAGGGTTCCCTCCATTACCCTTTTTTAAAAATGATCGAAACATACATTCTTGTTTACAATGGCAGCTACGTTGTATTGTCCTTGATAACAGTTTCGTAAGATACAAAAGGGGCAATGATGTGAAGCTTTGAAAGAGTCTTCACTGGCCATTGCTTATTTTGATGTTTTGATGCAATTTTACCAAGTTGAAAAGAGTGTAACTTTTCGAGGGAGGATAGTTTTAGCTTCCCTTTAACACATACCGAGACGACTTTGAAAATTATCGGAAAGATATTGATATCATTTCTTGATACCCTAACTACTGAGTTAAAGGAAAACTGGGAATGACTTCTTATCTGCCCATCAATTAGAATGTTTCGCTCTCCCATTGTCTCTAATTACAAGTAAAGGCATCAAAACCTGAGATAAACACTTTCCTGTTGATTTTCCTCTTCTTCTCAATATATAGAGCGCCCTTCAACTCACTAAACCAAAGCATCAACACAGAAAAAGGACAGATTAAAATCTCTTGCAGTGGTTTCCATCACTCATTCTTAGCTCCCTAATACCCTAACTAACCATTACCAACAAAGACATACACAAAAATGAACCTTATCCCCGATTTCCATGTGAATAAGTATGTCTGCAACAATGCACTCAATGCAGAAATAACATGATCACCAAGATCAAACATAGTTTTGTAAACTTTAATTTCTAATCCCATATCCAGTACATCATTAACCCCACAAATATCAAAAGGAAAATGGGGCAACATTTCATTCATTTAGGTGCATTTGTCACCTTCATTATATCAATGAGGACTATATAATAGTTATAGTAACTATATATTCCTACTTATCAACTAACTCGAGTAACTGGCCCAACAAATTATCTAACTAAAGATTGGTTACATGTAAAATAAATGAGACATAGATGAGTATGCTAACACTATCACAACCATACACTTGCATACTTGCATTTCACAATGAAGTACATTGAAACCACATACTTCTGTAGAAAGGTACCCACCCACAATAACACTTAACTACAAATAAAAAACAATGGGGCGCTTGGTTGGGGGTTATTAGATGTGGGGATTGATAATAATAATAAAAACTCTTGCTCTGTTTTCTATAATACAATCCTCCATCACTTAATAGTTAATAGCAGGTAATAGATATCAATCAAATATATATTTATATTAATGTATACATGGATGCATTTCTATTCTTGATAATAAACAATAAGCTTTTTCATCTATTATACATACGTATCACAATAAGTAACTATTTATAAGTATACTAATAACTTCACACACAAACACATCTTCGTAAATGCGCTTGAAGTCTTGAACCAAGCAATATCAAAGGTAGCAAAATCCTCATTGCATTACTTTATATTCCCATTTTCTATCTTAACCTATATCTCCCTAAATATCTTTGCTTGGCATACCGAAAACTCCATATCAAAACATACAAACAACCAAACCATAAAAAGGGGGCAAACAACAATATCAAGTGTCAAATACGATGTATGAGCAAGTATCGAATTCACATATAACGTTAACCATTCATAATCCAATAAAAATAAAACTACTTTTTAAAACATACTCCCTCAATCCCAAACAAATACACACATTAACTACATAGCAACTATTCATTCAAATTCAACTAAATCTAAACAAGATTCAATCTTTTTCATAAAAAAAGCAAAAGATTTTGTGTACCTTCGATACCCGAATGAAAAATGCCAAAGCCCAGCCAGTAGAAGTAGTTATTAACAGGTGTGAGATCATATACATTTAGATACAAAAATCCATCATTTCCTTCATCTCTATCTTCTCTTGAAGAATTCATGGGAAACAATCTCATTGTTTTTGTTTCTTTTGCTTACATATATACACACATAAACATACACGATACTTGGCCCCTCTTCAGCCCTCTTAATTTCTTTTTATAAAACCCTATGTGCAGCCGTACAAAACCCTAAAATTGAAATCAAGAAATTAAAGGGGTGGTTATGGTATCGTTTGAAAGAACAAATTGAAGGTGATATAAATTTAATAAATAAAATAAGAATGAATTGATAGTATGTATACTTACATCGATTTGAGCTGAAAAGTTGAAGCCCCAAGTTTAGATATCAGAGAAGAGAGAGAGAGAGAGAGAGAGAGAGAGAGAGAGCGATTTATTATTTTTTATTTAGTGTATGTAATGTAGTGACCACAAAGAATCATAGACTTTGATTATCGTAATGGACAACATAATGGTAAATGATTTGTGACCCTCTTTTGCATTCTTTGATAAATGACATGTTAATAAAAAAAAGAAAATGATTAATCATGTAACATGTTAGTAATATTTTTAATAATAAAACATAAATAAGCATGTAATCAGTTATTAATGAAAATCTTCATCGTTATTCTAGTATAACCTTAGGCCAGGTGGAGTGATTCGATGATGACGGATAAGCTACCGGCCCGGTACCGTAAGGAAACATTGCTCCATAAGCGACACAATTTAAACAAGATTAACACTGATTTAACTCTGATTTATACTAATGATAATTACTCTTTTCTTTAGTTCTCGTGATTGGCATGATTTCTTTTTCCTTTTTTTAAAATTTTGTCTAGAGACAAGATAAAATTAATAAGAGTGTTGGCAACCCACCTTCCATTCCCTTTTTCATCACTCACTTCTAACCAATCACCTTATGCCACCTCAACTCCACCACTCACCACTCATCCAAATTTTGTTGGCATCCGACCACTCACTTCACCACTCACTACAATTTTCATTTTATTTAAAAATTAAATTTCATTCAACTAAAACATTACATAATAATACTAAAATACATAAAACATTACATAATAATACTAAAAAACCATAAAACAAATACGAAAAAACATAAAACATTACATAATAATACTAAAATACATAAAACATTACATAATAATACTAAAATACATAAAACATTACATAATAATACTAAAATACATAAAACATTACATAATAATACTAAAATACATAAAACATTACATAATAATACTAAAATACATAAAACATTACATAATAATACTAAAATACATAAAACATTACATAATAATACTAAAATACATAAAACATTACATAATAATACTAAAATACATAAAACATTACATAATAATACTAAAATACATAAAACATTACATAATAATACTAAAATACATAAAACATTACATAATAATACTAAAATACATAAAACATTACATAATAATACTAAAATACATAAAACATTACATAATAATACTAAAATACATAAAACATTACATAATAATACTAAAATACATAAAACATTACATAATAATACTAAAATACATAAAACATTACATAATAATACTAAAATACATAAAACATTACATAATAATACTAAAATACATAAAACATTACATAATAATACTAAAATACATAAAACATTACATAATAATACTAAAATACATAAAACATTACATAATAATACTAAAATACATAAAACATTACATAATAATACTAAAATACATAAAACATTACATAATAATACTAAAATACATAAAACATTACATAATAATACTAAAATACATAAAACATTACATAATAATACTAAAATACATAAAACATTACATAATAATACTAAAATACATAAAACATTACATAATAATACTAAAATACATAAAACATTACATAATAATACTAAAATACATAAAACATTACACAATAATACTAAAAACATAAAACATTACATAATAATACTAAAATACATAAAACATTACACAATAATACTAAAAACATAAAACATTACATAATAATACTAAAATACATAAAACATTACATAATAATACTAAAATACATAAAACATTACATAATAATACTAAAATACATAAAACATTACATAATAATACTAAAAACATAAAACATTACATAATAATACTAAAATACATAAAACATTACATAATAATACTAAAAAACCATAAAACATTACATAATAATACTAAAATACATAAAACATTACATAATAATACTAAAATACATAAAACATTACATAATAATACTAAAATACATAAAACATTACACAATAATACTAAAAACATAAAACATTACATAATAATACTAAAATACATAAAACATTACACAATAATACTAAAAACATAAAACATTACATAATAATACTAAAATACATAAAACATTACATAATAATACTAAAATACATAAAACATTACATAATAATACTAAAATACATAAAACATTACATAATAATACTAAAATACATAAAACATTACATAATAATACTAAAATACATAAAACATTACATAATAATACTAAAATACATAAAACATTACATAATAATACTAAAATACATAAAACATTACATAATAATACTAAAATACATAAAACATTACATAATAATACTAAAAACATAAAACATTACATAATAATACAAAAAACATAATAGAAATACTACTCCACCTCATCGTCCTGCTCGTACTCGTTCGGCTGGAGGTGTGGTAAGTTTTGAGCCGCAAGATGCTCTGTCAGATCATACCGGAGACGGAAATGTGTCTCCTCGTCTCGTATCTCCGGTAAGGCGTCCCGGTCACCTCTCGGCTGGACAACTGGATCCCCTATATGAACTGGGCAGATCGCACAACCACTATCCCGAATGATCATGTTGTGCATAATCACACACGCATACACCAAGTTCCTTATTGTCTTCATCGAGCGTTGTCGAAACGGTCTAGAAAGTATACCCCATTTTTGTTTCATAACACTGAATGCCCGTTCAATATCTTTGCGAGCCGACTCCTGTGCTTTTTTGAACATTTTTTCTTTCGGGTCGGTATGATATTTGTATGCTTTAACAAATGTAGACCACGTAAGATATATGCCATCGACTAGATAGTAGCCACGTCTATAAGTACGCCCATTCACAGAGAATGGGCAGTAAGGAGCTGTGCCCATACGCTCGGGGAGGAACAAGGGAGATTGTTGCAACACATTGATGTCGTTTAGGGCACCCAGAGGACCAAAAAATTCGTGTCATATCCATAAATCCTGAGACGCCGTCTCTTTCAACATAATAGTGGGGTGCTCAGGATCACCCCTTTTGTATTGACCCCTCCACTCGACTAGACACATCTTCCAAGCAAGATGTGTACAATCTAGACTACCGAGCATCCCAGGCAAGTGATGTCTCTCTTCGAGTGCTTCAAACAAACGAAGGATATCATGTGTTGTTGGTCTACGGAGGTATTCGCTGCTATATGTCTGAACAACAGCGTCACAAAAGTATTGAAGGCACTCACGTGATGTTCTTTGTGCCATCTCTAAATACTCGTCGTACTCATCTGGTGGATTACCGGTTGCGAGCTGCCGGATTACAGATGTGCATTTTTGTATCGGGGTAAAACATTTTGCTAACCGGGCATTATACGTATCCTGAAAATACTCGTATCTGGACTCAAGATCTTGCACGATCTTTAAAAATAAACGTTTAGGCATACGATACCTATCTTCAAAAAAATCTTCGTCGTATTTGGGTTCTTCACAAAAGTAGTCGCGATGCAACCTTTGTGAAGCAGACCAACGGTTGCGGTTCACGACTTTACGCTTCGACCGTGCCGTAGAACTTTCGGCGTCGGCCTCCTCGGCCTCAATCGCGTTCGCAAACACCTCTAGACTACTATCGTCGGACCATTCGAACGGTTCATCTATGATTATCGTGGAACCAATACGTTTTTCCAATTTTTTTTAGTTGTGTGTTGTTGATTTGGAGTAGATTTGTTGAAAAGAAAGTATGAGTGTTGTGTTTGAGTTGTAGTGTGTGTGAGGTCTAGGAGTATATATAGAGAAAAGAAAAGGTAAACTTAAAAAAAAAACAGTCAAACTTACCGTTGGCATGCATCGAAATCGTCTCCCGTGGAATATCGTGTGCGTGGTGTGACCACGCAAAACCAACCCACCACGCGTGGTAGGGTGTAGGCGGCGGTGTTGAGTGGTGGTGCCGCACCCACCACGCATTGAACTGGCGTCCGGTGCCAACACTCTAATAACTCATGCTTTAATCTTATTAGATGAGAGAAATTTTTTTATAACCAGACAACCTTTTTTTTTGTGCCATTTTGTTCTCGCCGTAAATAAGTGTCAATATATATATAAGTATGATTGTGTGAAGCCTTGTATCATATCATACTATACATGATAGTTATAACATTTAAAGTGATTTCATGAGGCAATTAACAAAATAACAATGACGGGTTGTTAAAAGAAGAAGGTCCCGCCAATCCAAAAAGGAAAAACAGTATCAAAACTCAATGACCCAATTTATAAAGATTGGCCTTTTATCGAACTATAGTGATCTACCGGTACATGTGTAGCTTTACACCGTGGCTGTTGGAAATATTTTTTACGTTAAGGACTAAAATTAATGGTATTAGTATGGACCCAAAAAAAAAAAGTCATTGAGCTTTAGCTTAATGGTTGAAAGACCATCCCCCTTACATGAGGTCTTGTGTTCAAGCCTTGGGGAGGACATATGAATTAAGTCCCTTTATGAGGGCTTGACTTGGGTATACCCAGGTTCAAGTCTGAGGGGGCAGGGTTTACCCCTATTAATCGTCGTGCCTTCGGACGGATTAGTAGGGGGTTTTCCCCCCATCGGGTATTTGAAATAGGCATTTCTACTTCGAGGGAGCTCTCTAGCGCGGACCCGGTTAAGACAACGTATGCTAGACCTCCCGCTGTCGAATCGCGACACGAAATTTTCAACGAAATTCATCTTTCAAAAAAAAAAAAAAAAAGTACGGACCAAAAAAAACCTCCACATACCATACAATATTCGATATTGGACTCGGTTCTACCAGTATGTCAATGATTGGTACGAATTCGCTCCAAATTCTAAATATACCAAAACTTAAACATTCTTGTTGAAGCAAAGCCCAAACACGTGCTGATATATTAAGAGTTAATGACACAAATCGTCCCTGTGGTTTACTTAAATAGTCACGTTTCGTCCTTTAAAATCAAAAACCTCAAGGACAGTCCTTTATAGGAGGATAAGGATCACGTTTGGTCCTTTGACTATTTGACCGTCACCTCCCCTCTGTTAAACCCCTCATGTGCCGTGCACGTGAGGGGTATTCCAGTCATTTCCACATTAAAGGACCAAACTTGATAATTTACGTATAGATCATCATCTCTTTCCTCTTTTTTTTCTGCTGTCAATCTCACTTTATATATATAAAACATCTTCATATATACAAGAACACTTCCAGATCTAAAATTCTCATATCTCTAAGTCCCTTTTATACATACAATCATACATATCCATATATAGATGTATCTATAACTAGTCTAAAAATTGGAGGCTGCCTACCAAGATCAGCCTACCACCTCCGCCACTTTCTGTCGCCGGATAATGCCACCACCTCCACCACCACTGCGTTGTTGTTGAATATGTCCCCGGAAAAACCACCACCACCACGTTTTCTGTTGCATCTCTCGCCGGAAAAAGAGTAGGCCGTCGCCGGTGATGTTGATGGTTAGTAAGAATAAGAAGAGCAGTGATGGCTAGTTATAGATATCGATAGTTGTGGATCTTGTTTCAAAACAGTTATCGACCCGGATCGTCAGCTCTGTATACCACCTCCACCCCCTCCCATCGAAACTGTTAGAATATGCGAACATAAATCATATAAAATTTCACATATAATCACGAGTATGCGCAACGGAAGAATCGAATATGCAATCACATTAATTAACAAAGAGATAATCGAAACGTGTACCTTATGCAAAGCTTCCAATAAAATCAATAATAATAAGATTATTATTGTTGTAGGGTTTAAAGTAAAACCCCTCTACGATCGCACACTAGACATCCCTTATACCGTATGCTAGTATCCCGATCACGATCAAACAACCCTTTGCTTGTACCCTCTAAAAGTCGAACCAAAGCAAACCCAAATCCCTTTGGTTTTGTTGTTTCGGCCAAACCCCAAAGAAAAGAGAAAAGAGGAGAGAATTACTTATGTGAAAGAATGTAAAAACCCTTAGAATTTAGCCCTCTATATATAGGGATATTTTTAGGGTTTTCAACCTTGGTGGGCAAGTAATTTCAAGGCTTTCCAAGCCTTGAAATTTTCGGCCCAACCCATTAGGAATTAGAGCCCAACTCTAATTTTCTAATTTCACATTTTAACCTCCTTTTAATTAAATAAAATTAACCCTTTAATTTATTTAAATTAATCATTTCGTGATCAAATTAATCAATATATTACTTTAATATAATAATTAATAGTATAGAGTTACCGTGTCATTTCGTGTGACCCCGTAGGCTTAAATTACTTCCGGACATGCGTTTATTATAACGTGATCACATACCAACAGCTCCCACTTGAGCATGTTATCATAAAGGCAATAACATTGGTTAGCGTCTAGCAACACGCCAATGCTCCCGGAAAAATTTAAGGATAATTTCTTAAATTATCTTTTGAAATGATTTAGTCTTTAATATCCCTTTGTTTCAGATACCCTTGTTAATTATGAATATGGATCAATGTCATTTCATAATTTAACGATTCTGTTTCTCATTTCTACAATTAATCAAGATTACCAAATTAGTCAAGACCACCTCTTAAGTTCATTTGGGTATGCGCATACAAACATCTTAATTAATCAATGAGGGCGCCAAATGGTATCATACTTCAGTTGCAAATTGAAGAAACAAATCCTATATTGACTACACGTGTTAGTCATGTCGTTTCTACATTTCTGAAAATAGCCCTTTATTACTACCTTGTTCAGGACAGTTAGAACTATATCTAGAAAATGCAATCCACACATGCATAACCTACTTGTATCTCAAGTTTAAGGATAAATAAAGCAACCATTTCACGAATTTCACTTAATGACGCCGATCCATAAAATGACAATTCGTTACGTGGGGTAAATCCGATATTCATCTCTTTGAATACCATGTGAGTTTGGCAGACCATCTCCAAATATTCCCTTAAATATTTCAACCAATCTCTCACATTTGTCTTAGTTTAACTATATTCCCATATAGTTAATTGACAATGGACGTTTAGAATATATCAAAATATTCATGGATTTAAACATGCAAATATAGGACACAATTATTATAAAATGAAACATTCATACCAAGTATCATAATTCATTTATTAAAATAACAATCGTTTAACATCCCATTATCCAAATACCAATCACAGATTTACATGATATAACTAGCAAAATCTAAGACCTATGCCCTCGGCATGCTTATTGAGCTTTCTTTTTGACAAAACCTTTGTAAAAGGATCTGCTAAGTTACAATCTGTGTGAACTTTGAGTAAATTGATTTCACGTGATTCGATTCGCTCACGAACATAGTGATATCTTCTTTGGTAATGTCTGGCACCTTTCTGAACTCCAGGTTCATTGGCAATGATAATTGCTCCCGAATTATCACAGTACAGATCCATAGGTGAGTTATTTGAGGGCATCACGTCAAGCCCAGAAATAAACTTTCTGATCCAGACAGCTTCCATGGCTGCATCCGAAGCAGCTATATACTCAGACTCTGTAGCAGACATAGCAACTGTAGATTGTTTCTTGCTCTTCCAATCTATTGCACCTCCATTTAAAGTGAAGACATATCCTGACTGAGATTTTGTATCATCTTATCAGTCTGAAATCCAGCATCACAGTATCCAGTTACTTTGAGCTCTGCATCGGGATTTCCTCCATACACCAAGAATAATTCTTTAGTAGCACGCATGTACTTCAGAATGTTCTTCACAACAGTCCAATGATCCTCTCCAGGATTTTGCTGATAGCGTCTAACTATATTTTGCGCGAACGCAATATTAGGTCTAGTGCATCTTACCGCATACATGATAGATCCCACAGCCGAAGCATAAGGAATTCTTTTCATACGCCCCACCTCTTCAGGTGTAGAAGCACCGTTCTTGCTAGATAAATTAAGTCCTTCTTGCATCGGCAAATTCTCGCGCTTAGAATTCTCCATCTTGAATCTCTTCAAGATTTTATCTATATAAGCACTTTGTCTTAATCCAATCAACCGTTTACTTCTATCTCTATAGATCTTGATTCCAAGAATAAATGCCGCTTCACCCAAGTCTTTCATAGCAAAACATTTTCCAAGATAAGATTTAACGTCTTTCAACATTGGAATGTGATTTCCTATTATCAATATGTCATCTACATACAAGACAAGGAAAGTAACATTACTCCCACTAGCTTTGCGATACACACATGGCTCATCAGGATTTTGAGCAAAACCAAACTTTTTGATCTCCTCATCAAACCTTTTATTCCAACTCCTTGATGCTTGCTTCAATCCATAAATGGACCTTTGAAGTTTGCATACCTTGTCGGGATGTTTTGGATCGACAAAACCTTCTGGTTGTACCATATAGACTTCCTCATCTAGAAAACCATTTAAGAAAGCGGTTTTGACATCCATTTGCCATATCTCATAGTCATAGTACGCTGCTATGGCTAAGATGATCCTAATAGCTCTAATGTCCGCAACGGGAGAAAAGGTTTCCTCATAATCAACTCCGAAAAGTTGAGTATAACCTTTTGCTACAAGACGAGCTTTATAGGTGTGTACATTTCCATCCATGTCGGTCTTCTTCTTGAAGATCCATTTACACCCAACGGTTCTACCATTTGGTGGAAGATCAACCAAGTTCCAGACTTGATTATCTTTCATGGATTTTATTTCCACATTCGCAGCTTCAAGCCATTTTTCAGATCCCGGATCTGATAATGCAGCTTTGAAATTAGGAGGTTCATTTAAGTCTCCTACTACGTGTTCTTCGGACTCAATCATAAGATTTAATCTTTCACGAGCACGTATTGTCCTTGAGGACCTACGAAGTGGAATCGCTTCATCTTCAACTTGAAGTTCATCTTGAGATTCATCTCTTTGAACATTCCCCCCCCCCCAAGTTGATGATTGCTAGTATTTTCAGAAGTTGACACATCTTCTTGAGTCTCATCAAGTTCAACGATCCTCCTACTGTCTTCTTGAGATATGAGTTTCCTTTCAAGGAATTCAGCAAATCGAGATACCTTAACAGTGTTTTCGGTAGGAAAGTAGAAGTAGTAACCCATTGTTTCCTTTGGGTATCCTACGAAGATGCACTTAACAGATCTAGATTCAAGTTTGTCAGGCGTATCTCGTTTCACGAGTGCCTCACATCCCCAGACCTTTAATTAAGACAACTTGGGAACACTCCCATGCCACAATTCATGCGGTGTCTTGTCAACCTTCTTGGTTGGAACCATATTGAGAATGCGAACAGCAGTCTCTAGGGCATAATCCCAAAACAAAAAAGGAAGAGTTGTATGATTCATCATTGATCGAACCATTTCTAACAATGTTCGATTTCTCCTCTCCGATACACCATTATGCTGTGGAGTATATGGAGGAGTAAGCTGTTGAATTATTCCACAAGCTTTAAGATAATCTTTAAACTCTTGGCTTAAGTATTCACCACCTCGATCCAAACGAAGAATCTTGATGGTTCTACTGAGTTGATTCTCTACTTCACTTTTAAATTCCTTGAATGTTTCAAAGACTTCATGTTTATGTTTAAGCAAGTAAACATAACCATAACGACTGAAATCATCCGTAAAAGTGACGAAGTAGCTAGCACCTTTCCTTGACACATGTCTAAATGGGCCACATACATCCGTATGTATTAGTCCAAGTAGTTCTTTTGCCCTCTCCGGTTTATTTGGAAAAGGTTTTCTTGTCATTTTGCCAGAAACATAAGATACGCATTCGTCAAATGATTCATCATTTGTTTGTAAGATTCATCTCTTTGAACATTCCCCCCCCCCAAGTTGATGATTGCTAGTATTTTCAGAAGTTGACACATCTTCTTGAGTCTCATCAAGTTCAACGATCCTCCTACTGTCTTCTTGAGATATGAGTTTCCTTTCAAGGAATTCAGCAAATCGAGATACCTTAACAGTGTTTTCGGTAGGAAAGTAGAAGTAGTAACCCATTGTTTCCTTTGGGTATCCTACGAAGATGCACTTAACAGATCTAGATTCAAGTTTGTCAGGCGTATCTCGTTTCACGAGTGCCTCACATCCCCAGACCTTTAAGTAAGACAACTTGGGAACACTCCCATGCCACAATTCATGCGGTGTCTTGTCAACCTTCTTGGTTGGAACCATATTGAGAATGCGAACAGCAGTCTCTAGGGCATAATCCCAAAACAAAAAAGGAAGAGTTGTATGATTCATCATTGATCGAACCATTTCTAACAATGTTCGATTTCTCCTCTCCGATACACCATTATGCTGTGGAGTATATGGAGGAGTAAGCTGTTGAATTATTCCACAAGCTTTAAGATAATCTTTAAACTCTTGGCTTAAGTATTCACCACCTCGATCCAAACGAAGAATCTTGATGGTTCTACTGAGTTGATTCTCTACTTCACTTTTAAATTCCTTGAATGTTTCAAAGACTTCATGTTTATGTTTAAGCAAGTAAACATAACCATAACGACTGAAATCATCCGTAAAAGTGACGAAGTAGCTAGCACCTTTCCTTGACACATGTCTAAATGGGCCACATACATCCGTATGTATTAGTCCAAGTAGTTCTTTTGCCCTCTCCGGTTTATTTGGAAAAGGTTTTCTTGTCATTTTGCCAGAAACATAAGATACGCATTCGTCAAATGATTCATCATTTGTTTGTAAGATTCCATCTCTTTGAAGCCTTTCAATGCGTTTCTTGCCAACATGAGCAAGACGACAATGCCAAAGATAAGTCGAGTCCAAATTGGTCTTGACTCGTTTGCTAACATTATACATTGAATTATCCTTTGAATCACAACCATGCATATCAATTTCATAAATACCATCACAAGCAATAGCATTAAAATAATGAACATTATTTCGTGAAACTGAAATACCAATATCATTAAAAACATTAATGAATCCGTTGTTTTTCAACAAAGAAACTGAAATGACACCTCTAGTAATAGACGGTGCATAATGACAATTGTCTAAAACAATGACTAAACCAGTAGGTAAAACTAAATGATAGTCGCCTATTTCTTCTACAGTTGCCGGTAGGCCATTTCCCACGAACAGTTGTAAAGATCCTGGTTTCAGTTTCCTTCTCCTTCTAAGACCCTGTAAATAATTACAGATATGAGTACCACACCCGGTGTCGTAAACCCATGAATTACGCTTAGAAAAGGAATATAATTCAATTGTGAAGATACCTGAAGTACTGGTCAAACCAGTTTGCTTCTTCTTCAACTCAGATAGATACTTAGAACAATTCCGCTTCCAATGTCCCACTTCATTGCAGTGATAACATGTTTGGTCCTTAGCGGGATGTCCATTTTTCGCTGGAGGGGTCATCTTAGGTTTAGGAGTAGCAACTTGATGTCCTTTACCTTGATTTTTGCCCTTTCCTTTTGGTTGTTTCCCTTTCTGGATCTTTCCCCCTTTGATCGTGAGAACTTGGGGTATGGCAGACTTCTTTGGAAGCTTCTTTTCATACTCATTCGCCATGGTATGAAGTTCAGCAATGGTTTTATTATGCTACGCATATTGTAATTGCGCACAAATTCCTCAAAATCCTTAGATAAAGACTTGAGAATCATGCCAATAGCAATAGGCTGAGGATAAGCATAATTCAACCTTTCCAATTGCTCAAAATACCTCTTCATCTTGAGTATATGAGGACTAACCTGTGTTCCTTGCTCGTGTCGCAAGTCATGAAGTGTGTCAACTAGGTCGAACAACTCCACTCCCGCTTGCTTTTCGTACAAAGACTTGAGCTCGTTAATCATATCACGAGGAAAATAATTTTCAAATTGCTTTTGAAGATCAGAATTCATGCTTCCCAACATCAGACAAGCAACCTCATTGTGTCTATCATACGCAGCAAGGATTTCAACGGGTGTCTGCTCTTCAAGGATTTCAATTTTCTTTTCAACTCTTAGAACTATTCTTAGCTGACGAAACCAATCATTGAAGTTAGGTCCAGAAAGTTTTTTTCTTTCTAGCATCGACCTGAAAGCTGATTGGTGTATGTTTTGAGAAGGATTTGTTGTTGCCATCTACAAAACAGACAAAAGTTCAATTATCGGTATTTTCGATAATAATCCTTAAGAAATGTAATTTACCCTTCTTAAATTCATTTAACAATTAATTTCATTAAGGCTAGGATCCAATTGACATACAATCATTTCATCTGTTGATCAGCTAGAAATGACGGTACTCAAAAGGTAATCGACGATCAATAATTGCATTCATGCAATTCCTAGAGATATGGAACTTACAACAACACTTTAAAGGGGTATTAAGTGTTTTGTAAACATGTTTTGTCCCATCTTATGCCACGGGTCAAGGATCTCACCTCTTAACTCGTTTTAAGTCGCCCAATTAAGAACATGTAAATAGTCCACCACCGGTCTCACGGTGGAGTGGTAATTTACCTTGAAGAGATACAATTCACCTACGGTCTCACGTAGGAGCGAAAAGCACTGCAAGTGTTCTTAGCAAAGTGGGTGGCAATGACTTAACTTTAAATGGGTAATGCATTTGATGTGAATCAAAAGTTTATGTATGAAGACTCATGCAAATCTTCATAACATAATGTTTAATAAAATCATTTTATAGTCTTAGTAACACAAGAGAGCTCGATAGCTCCATTTGAACACACAAAGAAGCGCAAGGGCAAAGGTTTGCGAATGACGCAATTAAAAACCCGCCCTTTTAGGAGGCTAGCGCACTCCGACTTATACCTCTTTTAGAGTTTGTTCAAATGGGTGAGCCGGTGTATCTCAAGGTTGTAAGACTCCAATTTTATTAAAGAAATCTCTATTTCGATAGTTCTTAGTCAAGTTTATTCTTTTCTCCAAAACAATTTTTGCATCACCTTTATAGCTCTTTATAAACACGCAAAAATTAATAAACTTACTAATTACCGAACTAATTTAATCATGTAACAAGTTAAGGTAGGCCACCTAAACATGGTCACTATGGTTCATGCATATGTTTAAAGCCGGCTCCCCCCTTCGAAGAAGAGGACCACATACATCAAGTTGCCTTGATTGCGTAAGCCTTTAAACAACTTAATTAACAAGTAATTCACATAAACATGCTGACTGGAAATTTCCAGCAGCTTCACGACCTGTTTAGGCATGTTTCTGGTCCGATTCAGCTTTTGACCAGAACTACAAAGTTGTATCCCTATGTGTCAAGCACCTACTGTCCAAAGCAAAACTTCTAACTCATTACAGATTAAAAGATATGAATTTTTTAGTGAACTGTCGCAAATAAGAAAAATCACACGAAAAAATTCACTTAGTCACACAATTATCTAATAATTAACCCTAATTATTGGATCATCATGCTTTGCTAAATATATCTCTATATATAGGGATATTTTTAGGGTTTTCAACCTTGGTGGGCAAGTAATTTCAAGGCTTTCCAAGCCTTGAAATTTTCGGCCCAACCCATTAGGAATTAGAGCCCAACTCTAATTTCCTAATTTCACATTTTAACCTCCTTTTAATTAAATAAAATTAAGATACACAAAACATGCAATTTATACAAATAAATCATGTCAATTTCACAAACTCAAAACTTGCCATGAGGGTTTCAATCTCCATTGAATTAGGTTAATTTTAATTAAACAAAAAAAAAACTCTTATTTTTATTTAATTTAATCCGATTTTTAATTAAAAAAAAAAAGAAAACAACTTTTAATTATTTAACAATTAATTAAAAATCAACCAACCCTTAACCCCCCTTCAAGTTTTGATCTTTGTAACTAATAGATCACATATGTGGCTCGTGATACCACTGTTAGAATATGCGAACAAAAATCATATAAATATTCACATATAATCACGAGTATGCGCAACGGAAGAATCGAATATGCAATCATATTAATTAACAAAGAGAGAATCGAAACGTGTACCTTATGCAAAGCTTCCAATAAAATCAATAATAATAAGATTATTATTGTTGTAGGGTTTAAAGTAAAACCCCTCTACGATCGCACACTAGACACCCCTTATACCGTATGCTAGTACCCTGATCACGATCAAACAACCCTTTGCTTGTACCCTCTAAAAGTCGAACCAAAGCAAACCCAAATCCCTTTGGTTTTGTTGTTTCGGCCGAACCCCAAAGAAAAGAGAAAAGAGGAGAGAATTATTTATGTGAAAGAATGTAAAAACCCTTATAAATTAGCTCTCTATATATAGGGATATTTTTAGGGTTTTCAACCTTGGTGGGCAAGTAATTTCAAGGCTTTCCAAGCCTTGAAATTTTCGGCCCAACCCATTAGGAATTAGAGCCCAACTCTAATTTCCTAATTTCACATTTTAACCTCCTTTTAATTAAATAAAATTAACCCTTTAATTTATTTAAATTAATCATTTCGTGATCAAATTAATCAATATATTACTTTAATATAATAATTAATAGTATAGAGTTACCGTGTCATTTCGTGTGACCCCGTAGGCTTAAATTACTTCCGGACATGCGTTTATTATAACGCGATCACATACCAACAGAAACCACCACTGCCGGAATCAGGTGAGCCAACAATGGCTTCAAGTTTCTCTTGTGACATGCATGATGAGAACTTTAAACTTTCAAAATAATTACTAAAGTTCTGAGAACATCTTTAATTGTGCATCATTTTGATAAATTATTGTAGCAATACTTTGTATTAATGCCCTCTTAAACTTAATTTAATGATCTAATTTTTTATGTATTACTGGGTGTTTAAGGCAAAGTCTATCTTACTTCGGCCTGAAAGTCCTTGGAACCTTGAGCTGATGATTCATAAAACATATATTTTCACAGCAACGTGGTTATCCCTAATAGGCCCAAGGAATACGGTCCAAATCCTCTTTTTGCCAATGAGAGTATTGAAGCTTTTAGTGATACTTTGTACCTCTGAAAATGTGAACTGTTGCTTTCTTGATCTAGGATAATATTCGATTAACATTTCATTATTTCAAACACAGTTCTCACATCAAACTGACACCCCATCTTACTGTGAGGCTGTATGGGTTTTGATTTGTGAGTTTGATATTTTTGTTAATTTGTGTTATTTCAAAGTACGGTTTTGATGGATTTGAGAGGGTTTATTTTATATAAATGAATAAGAGAGATCGATGGTTGGTTGACTGGTTCTAAAAATGGTGGGATTTTTTAATAGAATAAGATCATTTTATATATATGTATATCTGTCTGTGAGTGATTTCATATAAAAAACAAGTTTTTTGACCCCGGGCGTTGCCCCGGGAGGGCATTGTTCGGGATCGACGTTGCGTCATGTAAACATATATACATACAACATTACCTAAAAGTTTGGACACTTAAAGTTTACTATAAGAGGTAGAAACTTAAAAAATTGGTGGTCAAAACCAAGAGTTTGATGGTAAAAGTTAGAAGCCTTAAAATAAGAGATAAAAAGTAAAAAAATAAAAATTGATGATTAAAGTTAGAACTATAATTAAGTTTGTATACAAAAAGTTGAACTAAAGTTAAAAAATACAAAAGTTAAGTGGTAAAAATAAGTTTGAAGCGTTAAAATAAGAGAAAGAAAGTAAAAAAAAAAAAAAAAAGATTTGATGATTAAAGTTAAAATCCAAAGTTAATTGATAAAAATTAAAGACTTTAAAAGTAAATTATACTTGTATACAAAAAGTTATACTAAAGTGATAAAACCTAAAAGTTAAGTGGTAAAAATAAGAAACTCTAAAAGTATATAATCGTTAAAAAAACAAAAAAATAAAATAAATCGAAATAAGACAAAATTGCTGACATCAGCGCCGGGTTACTGTAGCTAAGGCCTCTATAATTGTTATATATATAATATCACTGATGGTCCTTTATTGTGGAAATGACTGGAATACCCCTCACGTGCACGGCACATGAGGGGTTTAACAGAGAGGAGGTGACGGTCAAATAGTCAAAGGACCAAATGTGATCCTTATCCTCCTATAAAGGACAGTCCTTGAGGTTTTTTGATTTTAAAGGACGAAACGTGACTATTTAAGTAAACACATGGACAATTTGTGTCATTAACTCATATATTAATAGAGATGAAAAACTAAAATAAAAAAGCGATAATCGATCCATTTCAATAAGGCAATATATACTAATCAATATTTCTAGACCATCTCAAAAACAATAGATATAATTTATTTAAAAATTACTTACATGATATTTGTACAATCCAGTAAGATAAACATATATTGATGTAATATTATTTATTTTTAACAGTATTTTTAATGTTTCTTTTAGTAATGATATCATGTGTTTTTTATTGTACAACATAGTAAGAGAATGATGTTATGAAAACTCAATCGATAGACTCATGTTTTGCTATATAGTAATTATTCATAAACTAATACTAGACTTATGCCCGCGGCGGTGGGGGTAGTGATAGCAGAGGTGGGTGGTGGTGAAGGTGGTGGTGACGGTGGTGGGGATGGCAGTGGGGACGACGGTGGGTGCGGTGATGGTGGTGAATGTAAAAGTAATTGATGTTAAAGGTGGTAGTCTAGTCATTCCAAGTGTTGAGCGATCTATATTGTAAATTATTTCATTAAGGGTATTATAGGTATATTAGATGGAGATGTTTAAATTAGTGAATAAAGAAGAGAGGTATTTTTGGTTTTTCAAAGACAGAAAGTTTAAGGGGAAAAAAGGGTGATTTGTTTTATTAGATAGTATAGATATAGATATACAGAAAGAAAACTCAAGTTATATATAATTAATGTATAATACTTTATAAGTTTTCAGTTACTAATAACTTAAGTTATTTTATGTATCATATTTCAACTTGGCTTTTATTATTAAGAATTAAACATAATAAGTTATAACAAAATATTTTATTATAATTTATTGAACGAATTGCATTTTTGGTCCCTGTGTTATCACACGTTTTGCAAGTTTGATACAAAAGTGTGAAAAGTTGCGAAACGTATCCATGTCACATCACACATGTTGCAATCTTGGTCCAACAGTAACGTGCCGTTTGATTTTTTTCGTTAATGCACCCACGTGCCTCTCACGTGCGGGGTAGCTGATGTAACACCCCAACTAAGGCGGAACAATGAGATGTACAGAAAGTCGAGTATTCAAAACAAAGGATTATAAATAACATTCACCATAGCTTTATTTAATAAAAGAATTTTACAAATGCACAAGCATGTGAACCAATCCCCAAGTACAATTCGTCCACCGCACTTGGATATTAAGTCCACGAGACAATTAACAAATACATGAAACGATATTCTACAATGATCAAGGCGGATTCCATTGCCCATCACAAGGTTTGATCTTTGACTCCAAAATGCAACGCAAACAATCATGGTGCATACATTTCCTCAAAGCTAATGCTAAATTCTGAAAAGCATGAAGAAAAAGTGTCAACTACGAAAACGTAGTTGGTGAGTGCATAGGTTTGCAAGTAAATCTCGTTACATATCCATTTCAAAACAAACTTAGAAAATATATTATTTCATATCAATTCACCCAAACCACATGACCGACAAAAATTCCCATATCAAACCATCAAGCTTTCAATATACCATAACGTCATTTCAAAGAGTTGAGAAATCCATGGTAAATTATAAAGTTCTCATTTGTCACATTTATCGTGAGAGAAAAATATATCGATCGATTAATCATTTATCATACCAAAATCATTCGGTCATCAATACTTCAATATCGCCAATTTCAACAACTTTCGAGATTCCATATAAGGTCCAATACCCAAACCGTATGTTCAATCCATAATATCCAACCATAAGTAATAATCAATAATATTTAGCCAAAGGCATAATTTGATGAGTTTGTGCTTGAGCCACTACTAAGACCCTTTCACGTCCAAATAATAATAATGATAATATGTCCCGAAGATATGATAATAGAAGCACATGCTGTCAATCACGTGCAATAATAATAATTAAAAGGGTCGTGCCATGGAGACGACCAATAATATATAAGTAGATTAGAGCACCCCTAGGCAGACCGGAGATGAGGGCGGCCACAAAGGCGGCCAGTCAACCCGCTGCCATCTTGGTGAGTGAGGGGACGAATCCTAGTTGCGCAACCCTCTAACTACAGGCCTCAATGAGTTAATAGTAGTGTACAGGGGACCACCGTTTGACAGTACTCAAGCTCATCATATAACATATAACACGTTGAACATACAATATAATTCCCATATCATTAACATTATTTCAAAGAGTCATTTCATAAGAGAAAGTCATTTTAATTAATCATGCTTTTCACCCCGCAAGTAAAACATATAAAAGAGTTTGAAAGGGGCTATGACTCACCTTGATATGCCGAGCATTATATCTATTTATCCAAAATGGGTACTTCCCATCTATAGCTTCCTTGATCATATATTCCATCATGGTCCTCAACCACATTTCAAAGCCAAGACTATCCCTACGAGAGGACTAATATACGTAAGTTCCTATCTTAAGCCATCACTTAAAAATGCCACTTTCATTATGTTGTCATCAATTATGGGATCCAAGTGTATTGCTAGTATTCGCATCTTTTTTGTTGTAAAGATTGATGGTGCAAAAGGTCACTTTCATTATACATATAGTTATAAGTTGTTAGAATTTCGGTAACTTGCCTTCATTTGTGGTTTCGTTTGGCATCTTAGGTTATCATATGAGAATGCCATATTAAGTTATATTATCCTTATTCATCATTTGATGTGTAACCGATTTTAGCACGAATTAGCATTTGTGATATCAATTTATAGTTTGGTTAACGTAATTACTTATGTCCATTCTACTTAATCATCCTTTTTGTGTTACTTCGATTACGCTTATCTTTTACTCACATACTCTTCAATATGTCTTATGATTATTCTGGTTTATGAAATTCGCTTAGGTGTTATGGGCCATCACCAATTGGGCCTAAGTGTTATGGGCTTTTAAGTGACTTGGGCTTAATTTAGTTATTGGGCTTGACCTTATTTGGGTTATGTGCTTAATGAGTTATATTGGTTATTGGGCTATATGGTTTATTGGGCCCAGTGGGCCTACTGATTTATGTTTCTTATGAGTTCACTAATTGGGCCGGGCTAGCCCATTAACTCCTTAGTTCATTACATAGCCCATCCCACAAGTTATTGGTTTACTTCAGAATTTTCTGTTTTTACTTCACATTTTTATGAAATGTTGGCTACTGTTTTGGGGTTAAACCGAATTATTTGGACCCTCCTTATTTTTATACAATAACCTATATGTGTCCAATTATTTTGTGAATTTTGGCTTAATTTATAAAGAATATTTACTACCTCTAAATATTTTTACAAATGGAAGTGGTCAAAACAGTCACTGTTTTGCATACTCGAAAGTTTTATAAAAGTTCTTTGGGTTTTGCTCTTAATAAAAATTCCATGATTTTATTTTAAGTTTAGGACACATTGTACTTACTTTACACCAAGTATGGCCTCCTGGAACCTTATGGATTAGGAGATAAAAATTGTCAAAGTTGATAAAATATTCAGACAAAAATGCAGTTTTGACCAGTTTTAGTAGAAAAATCATATCTTTTGTTTGGTTCAGTATTTTTGAGTGATTCCAGTTGGTGGTTAAATTTAACTCGTTTATCTACAACTTTTATTTTGAAAGTTTTGCTTGAAACGGCCCTCACTTGCTCAGTTTATCCGTTCCAAGACAGAAGATTATTTCTGTCAGAATGTTCTTGATTATATCAACTCACCAATGACCATTCTTGCTTAATTAGCACTTGAGTTTATCATTTACAAGATTAATACTTTATTTTGTAGCTCTTAACATCAAATTTACAGATTATTATCCATTTCAAAATCATCAATCATCATCCAAAGATCCTTCTCACATCCTAATTCAAAATCAACATAAACTAGTATAAATCTAAGCATGCATGTTAAGATCTAACACTTTTGAACAAGATCAAGCTATAAACTTTAATCTAACTTTTGAAAATATCATTCTTGATGAAAAATCACAGAAATATAAGAGTATTCTATTTCATAGAAAACTATTTTTATGGGACCCATTTAGCAAATATACAACAAATCTTACAACTATCAACTCTTGGGTCTTGTTCTTGTTGAATCATTGAATCCTTTCTCTAGATCTTTACATGCATGAACATGTGAGATAAGGATCTATCAACCTTGCCCTCATTGAGTTTAAATCAAGAAGAAAATCAAAGAAAAACATGATTTTTGATAAAGATCTTTTAATATATACAAAAACAAGATAGATTAAACAAAGAGATGAAGATTTATACCCTTCTTGAACTCGGTTTTGAAGATGATTTTGGGCAGAAAATTTCGTGTCCTCTAAGCCCCAAATGAACCTTATTCCAAGCTTGAAATAATCCTTAAACCTATCTTGAATTAATCCTTGCTTAATCCTTTAAAAACCCTTATTATTATTATAGATTAAATATGATTTTTGTCTTGCTTTTCTTGCCTTTTTAGATCCGAAAATTGCAAAGAAAAAGAAGAAGAAAAGTGTTTTTGGAGAGAAGAGAGAGTTATGTGTGTGTGTTGGGAAGTATGAGGAGTCATGAGTGTGTGAGGGTTGAATGCATGCTTGGTTTTATTTTTTTCTTGGAGAATAAAAGACTAGGTGCATTTTGATTGGGTGTGGGGTGTTGGGAAGAGGGGGAGGCCGGTTTTGGTTAAGGAAAAGGGAAGGGATTTTAAATTTTAAGGGTATAATGTAAGTGTATTTAGTTTAGGTGCTTGTATGGGCTTTTAAGTTAACTAGTTAGAAGGCTTTTAAGATAAATTGGGGAGTAAATCTATACATATGGCCGTATATATATATATATATATATATATATATATATATATATATATATATGTATATATATATATATATTTTTGTGTTTTAATTTGTTACTTAACTCATTGGTTATAATCTTGTATTTATATTGGACATATATATTTACTTATTATTATTCAAACTCATTTTGTGTACATAATAGTTTATAAATATGTATTTTAAGATGGTCATTACATTTTTATGTTCAAATGTACTTTAATTAGCTTGATGGTTGCATTGTTGGACATTTATAAAGATTTTTGGTAGTTATCACACATGTGAGTCTTGTACAATTATTTTTATAGCTTAACTTATCGAAATTAAGCTTTTGGTTCAATGATATTTCACCAAGTTTAGTTAGAACTAATTTATAGCCTGAGATTGTCTTGAATGATTATTGTTATTGCTTATGGCATTTCTAAGATAGCTAGTCATTTACGGTATTCCATTGAACTAGGGGGCAATTATCACTGTGCCTTAAATGTCTAAAAGGTCAAATCTCTTAATATAACTCTAGGGATAGATACCTAGACAAATCTAAGTACATTGTCCTAGTCGGAAATTGAGGGTTGTTACAGCTGAGTAATTTACTCCCTCCTATCCATATATATACCTAATTTCACCCCCAAATTCATTCCAATCGTTTATTCCTTTGCAAATGAAATCCCTAATATTCTTCACTCATATATAACCCGAATACACACACCCATATATATATATATCAAAAATTCAATCACAAGTTTAAAAAAATGGTGGTGACAACATGGTATCTTCGAGGCAATGCTGGTAAACATGACTTCATTGACACAGTATATGGTGAGTTTTTTTGTTGATTATTAATTTTTTAAAATTTTTATTATTTATTTTTTAAGTTAATATTATTTTTCTGGATATATATGTAGTTGATATTAACGTATTTTAAGTATAATTTTTATTTATTAAATGTTTATAATTTTTTTTGTAATCTATATTTGCAGAACAAAAACCTAGTTTCTTTACTTTGGGGATTCATCATGGTGGGGTTTTTTCACAAATGCCAAACAGAAGCTATATTGGAGGGAAGGTTAGTTATTTTGACTGTGTAGATGGGGACCAGTTTTCGGTAATAGAGTTAAATGCCATGCTTCAAGAGTTAGGATACAACCCCAATATTCCAATGTTGTATCACTTTAAAGCACCAGATAGGGACTTGGATGATGGCCTATATCCCCTAAGTAGTGATGAAGATGTTACATCTTTAGTGAAGTATGTTGACAGCTTTAAGTTATTAGAAGTTTATGTTGAAAAGGGGAAAAAGGTTAGGAATCAAACACCATTAAAGACATACAGTCCTAGGAAAAAAATGCTTAGGGTACAAACACCATGTAAAAAAAGTTTGTTCACTAATGAAGCATATGTACCCATTCCTGTGGAAAGAGAAGATTGGCATGGTATTGGGCAAAATAATGAATTGGGTACTAATGTAGACAGCATGAATGATGAATTTTTCAGTGAGACATTTATAAATGATACCATACCAATCCAAACAGAATATGGGCAGGGTAGTGGTACTGGTGTTGATGCTAATGAGGCTGAAGAACATGGGCAGGATAGTGGGGAAGACAGTGACTTTGTGGACAATGAACACATTATTCAGGAGGTGGAGGTGGATATGACACATTTCAGAGACAATGTAGATGCTGATGTAGAATGAGTTGCATGTGGGGATAAGCCAATTGAAAGCATGGTCAATGATGTGGAGGTTGAGAGGGTGAACTATGATAATATTGATAGTGAACCAGAGTCAGGGGATGATGCTAGAACAAAAGCTTTGAAGCAGTTAAGAAGGGAGCAGAATACTAACCCAGGAAACAAGGGTCATTTTTATCCTGGGCAAGCATTTGGAACTAAATTAGAAGTGAAGGAGCTTGTTACCATGCTTTCAATTGAAACCAGAAGATTGTTAAAAGTATGCAAGAATGATAGTGAAAGATTTACTGTAATATGTGAGGGATCAATTCATGTTTTTAATGCAGATGTGGGCTATAGTCAACAAAAAACATAATTGGGTAAAGGTGTTGGGTCAAGCAATGTTGGGCCTGCAATTTTGAATAGTCCAGCCCAGTCACCCAATAGGATTAGGTTTACTAAGAAAGTTATAAAGGAAATAGTCAATGAAAAAGTCAAGGAAAAAGAAAAGGAAAAAGAAAAGGAATCTGAGAAAGAAACAGAAAAGGTTAAATGCCCTTGTCAAAACATTTAAGGATAATCATAAATGTCTACAAGCAAGGGTTTTAAATAGATGCACTTCAGAGTTTTTGGCTAAAGAGATCCAACAGCAGCTACATCCAGATTCAAAGGTTCAACCAAGCCATTTCAGAGAGCAGATTCAACAAAAGTATGAGATAGAATTCTCTAAGCACAAGATATACAGGGCACATAACAAAGCAAAACTGTAACACCCGTCGTTTAAAAATATGGATTTTCAAAATTTTTCGCCTAACGGCGTCAAAGAAAGCGAAAGTAAACTTTAAAAGACCAAACCAACAAAATCTGTTTGGTTTATTTATTAACTGGTGTTACTAGCTATATCATCAAAACAAGTTCAAATGGAAACCCATCGGTTGCCCAACATTAAACAACCGACAACATAGTAAACGCAAATCATAAATGTCTAATCATAAAGCAATCATCTAAAGCGAGCAGCCACTATGGGTAACTATAGCCATCCTCATTGCGATCTACCCATGCCTCGCACTTCTCACATCTACCTGCTTTCTAATGTTGGACCTGAGGGCACAACATGTTTAAAAAGAACAAGTGTTAGCTAACGAATTAGTTATGTAAGATAACACATCATTAATAAAACATTTGTCCATTTAAACATTATGGAAAAGTCATTTGAATCGTTAAGGCACAAATCACATCATACATTACATCTCACATAACAAATCATCACATCAAACATCTTCATATAGGATGGGTCATCCTAAATGTGCCTAGTCATCTTTTGCATCTTCACATATAACATCTAACATCTTTGTATTTGTCACATAAGTCACGCATCTCATATAACATATACATCAATGTCGTTAAGGAATGGCAAGCCAATCCCGGAGTAATCCGTATGTTCAAGACAAATGGGGCGGGTCAGACCTCCCGTATTACTCTTCACATCTTTGACCATGTTGCAAGGAGCCACCCGAGCAACCACATCTACGCACCCACCGGGCAAGGGCAAGTACGGGTTAAGCTTAACACTTTCACATCTAAATTACGAGCTCGATTTCACATCTCATATAGTTTAGGTGTTCATATTACCTAAACATTATCACATATATATCTTAACGTTTGGGCCCTTAAACGTGCACGTGTCATGGCAACTTAATCAGTCTGATGAGCTAGATGAACAAGCCATACATTCATGCACATTTCACATATCATCAACATATAATCACATTTCATTTCATCTCAAGACATTACATAGCATTTCATAGCATATCGTTACATCTCATATCATTGCATAACATTTCATAGCATATCATTACATTTCATATCATAGTGACTGCATTTCAGGCCTCAATAGTCATTTACATAGCCCATATCACCTCCCATGTAACCCCGAATACCCATAAGCAATCAAGATATCATTTGGGAAGTTATTATATGAAAACCATGTTTTTGTTGAACCTTCAGCGTGTCAAAGTAGTGTATCTTACCTCGTTGAAGAGCACAACAAATGATAACGTAAGTTACCAAGCTTTGCAAGTATTCCCGACTACCTATAAGCATTGAACGACCATAATGAGCTAAACAAGTACCTACTTACTTATGTTCATGAATCAAGCCTAAATATCTATAAACATGACCCATGACAAGGCTTGATGCATCGGACATTCAATTAATACTTTAGAGCTTACATAACTCGACGGAACTCGGCATTCACTCACTAAATTAACCTTTCTGAAACTTTACATCATAATCATATTTTAAAAGCATTACCATTAGAAAGTAGACTCTCTCACGATTCCATGGATAGCTTATTTGTCAAAAACGGAGTTACGGTTCAAAATTTATGGCCTTTTGAAAATTCTGTCGCTATTGCGTCGCAACTTAAGTCACTGCATTTTTGTTGCGCCTCAACTAAAAAACAGAGACTCATGGGTGATTATACAAGTCAATATGAAATTTTGAGAGATTATCTCCTAGAGTTACAAGCAACCAATCCAGGCACAACTTGTAGACTTGATTTTGAGCCAGAACCAAATCCAGACAGTACAACTAGAGTGTTTAGAAGAATATATGTCTGTTTGGGTTCATTGAAGCAGGGTTTTAAAGCTGGTGGAAGATCTTGATCTGAATAACATGTCTAATTTCACTTTCATCAGTGACAGACAAAAGGTAAATTAACAAACTTTACTTCTTTTTTCATAAATTACATGTCTAATTACTTTCATTTTGATAAAATATTGTATATTGTTTGGTTTTAGGGAATAATTCCAGCCATTGCAGAACTATTCCCATGTGCAGAGCACATATACTGCTTGAAACACATATATGAGAACATGAAGCTGACATACAGGGGACAAGTTTACAAAGACTTTCTCTGGAAGTGTGCAACTGCAACAACAGTTCCAGAATTTACCAAATTCATGGAAGATTTAAAGGCAGTCAACAGTTCTGCATATGATTGGTTAAAGGCAATACCACCAAGACACTGGGCTAGGTCTCATTTTTCTGGTAAGAATTGTATCAGTTTTATCCAATAATTACTGTAATATTTGTATCAGTGTTAATACATTCTTCTTAAATAACAGGGAGATCTCATTGTGATGTACTTGTGAACAATATGTGTGAGACTGTGAATGGTAAACTAGTAGATGGTAGGGAAAAACCTATAATCATGTGTTTAGAGTATGTGAGGGAGTACTTGATGAAGAGACATGCTAAGGTACAAAAGATGATTGACAATGTTGTTGGTCCATTAACACCCAATGCAGCTGCCATGTTTGAGTTGATAAAGAAGGAGGCTGAAAGATACAGGATCCTCTTTAATGGTGGTACAAAGTTTCAGGTTGCTGGTCCATGGCAAGATCAACATGTAGTGGATATGATTGAAAGGACATGTACATGTAGAAAATGGGAGTTATCTGGTATGCCATGTAAACATGTTGTGGCTACATTCAATGACATGGGGGCTAATGGCATGCAATGTGGCATTCCTGAGTCTTATGTACATCCTGTTTACTATCTTGCTACTTGGAGAACTATGTACAGTTTCACAATTGGACCTACAAAGGGAAGGGCACACTGGCCAAAGTTTGAGAGTCCCATCACAATTCTTCCACCAAAGCAGAAGGTTTCAATTGGGAGACCTAAGAAGAAGAAAAGAAGAAGTCAAGTTGAGATACAGTTGGTGAAGGAAGCAAGATGGACACAACAAAAGAACATGTACAAAGGGACCAAGTGAACAAGGTACAAGTTCAAAGGCTGGTGGTGGTTCAACTTCAAAATCTGTTGGTTCAAATGTTGGAAGAAAGACTGCAGTGAAGAAGACTGCAGTGAAGAAAGCTGCCAAGTGATTTAGTATTTTCATGCTTTTGTTTGAACTTATTTGGTGTGTACTAAAGACTAAGTATTTCCTGTTTCATGCTTTTGCCAACTGATCTTGTTTGTTATTTCCTATTTCCTGTTTAGACTAATGTTTGTGTGTACTAAACACTGCTTAAACTGAATGTATGAGTGCCACTGAATGTGGCACAATTTTGGTAATTTTTACTTGTTTTTTTACTCTCATTATCAATTTGGTAATTGTTGTAATTTTTGAAGCTGAATGTTTTTTGAAGCTGCTACTGAATGTTTGTATGTTTGACTTTAATTAGTCAACAATTACTTTCACAGCTTTTTTGAATTAAAGATGGAATATAACTACCAATTTACAAACAAATGTATAAAATTGAACAAAACTACCAAATTTCATATATAGAAAATTGAATGTGTACATACATTACAATTTTTGCTTCCAAAAAAAAAAAAACAGAACCTAATTTCATCTAAAATACAAATAAACAACAAATAATATCCAACTTATTACTAAAAACTTCTTGTATCTTCTTGCTTGAATTTCAAAAGCTCTGGAAGACTCCTCAAACCTATTCATTGATCTCAACAGCCCGGGGATGATTTCCATTGATCTTCTACACATAGGTGGATCATGCCAACTAATAAATCCATGTCTTAAACAGCAATAGAAGCGCCTTCCTGGGTTATTCTCAGTCCATGAGGTGCGAATCATAGAAGGATGGCCGCATCTACAAAGAACCATCGATTAATTTGGAAGTTTTTATTAGTTTTATTGTAATTTGGGGATTTTAGAAAATTAGGGTTTTTTTTGTAACCGGATTGGAATGAAATTGGGGGTGAAATTAGGTGTATATATATGGGTGAGAGGGAGTAAATGACTCAACTACCCCGCACGTGAGAGCATTAACGGCTAATTTCAAACGGCACGTTACTGTTGGACCAAGAATGCAACATGTGTGATATGACAGGGATACGTTTCGCGACTTTTCACACTTTTGTATCAAACTTGCAAAACGTGTGATAACACAGGGACCAAAAATGCAATTCGTTCTAATTTATTCAATTCAGATATGTGGTAATAAAAATAAAATGTTGAAATCATGACTCAATGTTAAAAAGAAAGTCTCTCTTAGATGTTAAATTGCAATAAGTAATTTAGATTGTAAATACGTAAGTAATATTATAAATAAAAAAATATGTAATTCTTATGAATGTTTGTTTACGGAGAATAAGATAAAATCATGAATTATGATAAAACTGACTTAACAAGGTTCACCGAATACAAATATATAAGCTGATGCATAGTAATTTTCATGAAACACAATAATATAATTGTTTTATTTATCTTATTTTAGTATTTATTTATGGGAAATGATAAACATAGCCCCCGGGGCTATGTTTAATACGTTATTACATGCATCAAAGGTTGTACAATGGATATCAATCCGTAAATATAGGAGGTGGTTATGTTCAATGTGCAAGTCAATTATGCATGTAATAATCTGTTAAACATAGCCCGAGGGCTGTGTTTATCATTTCCCTTTATTTATTTACAACGGAATGTGTTTATGTATACTGATGATACGTCGATTAACATATACATATTAGGAGTGCAATCTTATATCATTATATAATAAAAAGTATACATTGGTCCCATGCTACCTAACATGGGGAGATGTGAGGAAGATTAGGATATTTTGGGTGGCGATTCCCTGCTGGTAACTCGTATTATGTATACGGTTTTACGCCATCCGATCCTATGATGATGATATGTGTTTTAGTTATATTTGCTAGATG
>CM067174.1:2056626-2079126 GCA_034093135.1 Erigeron breviscapus
AATTTTACTGTCCAAACAATGACGCCGATTTCAACAACCACGGCGGCCGGAAAAGTAACCACCTCGCCGGGAAACTTAAAAACTCGATTACTCTCTTGTTTCTTCGAGTTAGAACTCGAAATTTATACCAATGAACTCAGAATTTCACCGCGCACAAACCCTGACCAATTTTACTGTCCAAACAATGACGCCGGAAAATTTGCAGGTTCGCCGGAAAATGTAACCGACGCCAAAAGTCAACCGATCGGAAAACGGAAAGTATGAAAATGTTTAGAGTTCGACCGCGAGCACAACCTGACGATTTTCAAATCGATTCGTTCAACAACGAAGAAGATATTGAAGAGAGAAGTTTGACACAATTTTGTTGATTTTCTTTTTTTTTCTATTTTTTTTTTAATAATAGAAAATGTAAAGAGACAATGACAGCTACTGTAGACAATCACGTGGAGTGTACTGTGATTGATTCACGTGAAGTTTTTCTGTAGCAACAGGGACGATTTCTGTAATTAAGTCTATTATTAATTACTTCGATCAAATTATCTTATTGTGGTAATCTAAAAGCGACATCCTATGAACAAATGATATATTCTTTTAAAAATTGGCCTAATAATCTTCTTAATAACCTTAAAACATGACAAATATAATCCATTTATTTTCTCTCCTAATTTTATCTTTTGCCAAGTGTGATCAAATAGTTAGGAGGATTTTTAGAAGGATTATTTAGAACGATCTATCATTTTTTATTATTAATCAATGTCTTTAATTATCGTAATAATCTCTATGAGATGATATTTTTGAAAAGAAGGAACAATTTTTAAAGATTTTCAAAATTACAAGGAGAAATAAAATTGCAATGAATATCGATTTGCATTTAAAAAATAATCATAATCGTAATGAATAAGAATAAAATCCTTGTATGTATAAGAAGCCAACAAAAACTTAAAATCACTGTGAAAGAAATAATCACAATATAAAATTCTAAATTCCCAATGAATAATAGCTTAAAGTTATGTGTTTACTAGGACACGAGCTCTACTAAAATCAATAAGATCGCCCTCAGTATTTTTGTATTATGTTAGTAAGAAAAACTTGGTTTCGTAACTTAACTTGGTCTAAATATTCATTTGAAAGGATTGTCTTTTAGCTTGAAATTAAACTTACGATCATGTTTTACTCGATTCATGTTTTACTCGATCCATGTTCCAAGAACTAAAAACAGACGAATTATGTTATATTGTATAAGCCACATTTGTCAATATGAATCTAGTCATTTTGTCTTTTTTGTGTAAATGTTGATATCGAACAAATATATTAACGCTTAATTATTAGCTTATCCGAATGTTCCGTCAAGTTTAAGAAACATACGTAGTGTTTCTAGAAGAATGATTGAGAAAAATTGTTTAATAATTGATGAATTGTGAACATTCAGAAAACTATATTATTTTTCATAGAAATATTAGCGACTTGCACTATACCCACGTGAAAGCGGAAAATGCATATAGAATCATTCAATTCAAACTGTGCACACGAATGGATATACAGTATGAGGCGAAAGAGCATCGTCTATTAAACACCAAACATTAGTTTAAAGTTGTTACTTTGACTTTCAAATTCAAATTAGTATTTAGTATCAGAACAATGAAACAAATTTATTTTTACAGAATAATCCAAACATTTTAGAAGACGTAGTTACGTCAAAATAAAAAGTCATTCCCAATGGCAAGTGTGAATAGAACATTGTTCAACTGTTCAAGGCTTAGGCTCAGGTCAATTAGTCAACCAAAATGCCCTACCCGTATTGCAACTTGTTTATATCTTCCTGGAAACTTTCTTCTTTCCCCTTTTTGTTTCCTTGTTATTATGTCTTTTCAAGACTCATATAACTAAGTGTGTAAATTTGGTTATGGATGGCTGGTCAGCATATATTGTTTGGCCAAAACATTAGACACCATAAGTCTATCATACACATGCACCAATATTTTCACGAAACCATAATACATTATCTAAAACGAATTAAAACTAATATCACAGCAATTCTCTCATGATAAAGCTTTGTATTATGATCGGCTGTTAATCCAAATGAATGATAGTGACCGAATTTCATCTATAATCAACTCTGCATACCCTTTTTTTGAATTGAAAACAACATCGTATTTATTCCTCCATGCATAAACACCACATCGAAGAAGTGGCAATAATCACATGCGGTGCTTGCTTCCAACTTGACTCGACTTCGATATGCTCTTAGAATGAAAGTTAATTATATCGATCAGGCATATTGATTACAGTTCAGCCCTAAAGTACAAAAAAACATCGATTCTAACAACTATTAAACTATGGGTATGTTTGGCAAAACTAGCTGGTGGCTGGAAGAGTAGCTGTAGTTGAAAGCTGGTAGCTACATGAAACGTTGAAGCGAGGAGCTTTTTCTCCATATCCAAAAGCTTGAAGCTCTTGCAACCAAACAATGCTTTTCGTTGGGCATGAGCTTTTTCTTAAAAGTTTGAAGCTTAAAGCTTCTAAAAGCTCTCTTCCAAACATACCCTATATCTGAATATATACAATTAGGCGCAGGTTAATTTGAGCTACATAGGTCTCGTTATGTGTAATTACAGTATGTAGTGGAAGTGACTTATTTACATCACGAAACTACATACTGCTTTGTACTCTATAAAATCAAATAAGATAAATATTATATAAGTAAAACGACTTTGTAAATTAAATCACGTGCACTTCTCCAAAATTTTGATTTTTAAAGTCCAAACCGGGTAACGTCAAATCCTCTTCATCTCATAAACTTTTTTCTTTTTAACGGGAAGTTTTATTAAAAGTTGTTGATTATCAAAAGCTGATCTAACACTCTGAACCCTAAATTCCTCCATGTAATCAAACCTCCAGAGCCATTTATCACCCCGCACCTTCCCTAAATGAGTCTTCCTCTCATACCTATCATGCGATCGATCGAACTAAACTCACTTAATAAATTACTTCCCATGATCCTAATCCTCTCTAGGCTCTAGCTAGTCTCTGTTCACTTCTTCGCTTGTCTTCGATCTTAGCATATTTTAGAATGATCGATCATATCCAGTATCCTAATCGTATTGTTTGAAGAAGAATTTAAGATATTCTAGTCCACGTGAAAAATGCATCTACGAATTTTACAATTATAAAAATTAGTATCTCCATAGTACTGTTCAAGCCCAATAGGTACCTGCAGGCCCAGACTCCTCCTGCTTATTGAAGCTTTAACCGGGCCTCAAAATACTCTTAAAAAGACCTCCCGAGGAATTTACCATCTCCCCACAAAAATGCATACTTTCATTTTATTAAAAAAGAAAAACAGCTTCTTCTTTTTTTTAATTTAAAAGTAAATTAAAATTTCCAGTAAATAGTCAGGTACTAACGAAGTTTAACATTTTAACAGAAAACAGTATTTATTGTTGACACAAAACCTGTTGAACTATAGTAAATATTGTACAAAGCTTTAAAGATTGTAATAATTTTGATTTAATCAGTTATCTTTAGAGATCAAGTTTTAACTTGTATGCTAACTATTTGACTAGTAAGTTATATAAAAATTTGGTGTGATGAATAGCAATTTTATTTTATTTTTGTCTATCTCAGGTCTTGTACTAAATGATAAACTATTTACATTAACTCCGACTTAATTAAGTCGAGCTCAAGCTACTCAAGTAGACTTTCGAGTCAATCGCGAGTATCAAAATAGCAAGCTTGGAAACTTTACGAGGCTAATCGAGCTTTTGCTATTTTATAGTTTATCTTTAGAATATTATGTTTATTTATAATAATTATTGTGTAGAACCTAATTAAGTTGAGCTCAGAAGTATCGAATTGAGCAAGAAATTATCAAGCTCATACTACTAGTTTTAATCAATACTGTTCCTAATGCCTTAATCGAGTTGAGTCAAGCTGAGCTCGATAAGATCAAATACTTAGCCGAGCTTGATCTTAAGCTTGAAAATAAAAACTCAGTCAAGTTTGATAATCAAGTTGAGCTTGAACCTGGCATTTTGTTGACTAGTATGACTCGATTACACCCCTATTAGTGTTGCACACAATTTAGATATAAAATTGTGTAATAAATAATGTCGCAACAAGAGTTGGCACAAGTTGATGCCTTGACCAGAGAAAGTCTGAACTAAATTATATTTACGTAGCTGTAAACAGGTCTGTGCAGTCACAGATAAGTTTCATGACAATGGGAGTCAAACCTTTTTCAAATAATTCATTCTGTTACAAGGTATTAAACTCAGATGTTAAAGGTTTATAATCAAGGTCATGTTTGCAATGGCCAAAGTTGATTTTTACTAATTTTATTCACCTTTGTACAAAGGTTCTCGCTTCTCAGCAAATGCAGCCAAGCCTTCTAAGCGGTCATTCGTGTGCAAAGTCTGTTCATAGCAGTCTTGCTCCACACGCAATGCATTGGTCATGTTCAATTCTAGACCCTCATTAATGGCCCGCTTAGCCATCCTGATCGCTACAGGACCCTAATAACATCAACCATTCAAGGCAATAACACAAATCGTATAAGTATTAATATCCGTTTCTCCAAAAAGTTTGACTACTAAAACAGAATTATTAAAAGAGATTTTAGTTTCTGAACATCCTCTGTAAAGTGTTATAATGAAGGGCTGAATAAAATTGGATAACAAGTGAGAATGAACGAGTTAAATGGACACTCCAAAAAGGCACATCGATGAACCAAAATGAGCTGGGTCTTAGGTTGGCTGTTTTTCTCTTTCTTCCCTTTATTCAGTTTCTATTTCTATATAACTCTTCCTTTATTCTGATTCTACATGTTTCAACTCCTTTACTAATGAACATGTCAATTAACTGTATGCTTTTTTTCTAATGGGTGAAATAAAAGGAAACTAGTCATATGGGTTAAAAATCAATCAGTGTTTCTGAAATCACTAAAAATAAATTCACTCAATTAAATATCTATTTATATTTGCAAAAAGTTACAATAGGGGACAAAAGGTGTTTTGGCTCAACCCGACCCAGCACGTTCCGAAGCAGACCAATTGAGTAGCTGTTTTGACACATTATCACCCCGCCCATCCCCGCCGTTTTTTTGGCACTTGCATGAGTCTTTAATAGAGCAACCACATATTATAACAATACCTTTTTATTTATATCACGAGCAACTTCAAGTGCCTTTGAATAAGCCTCGCCAGCGGGAACACAATAGTTGACCAAACCTACGTATTTCTCGACGTTAACAGATAATAGAGAGGATAAACAAAAGAATATCTGGTTTGAATGAAATACCCAGCGACAAAGCATCTCTGGCACTGATCTTCCTGCCAGTGAAAATAAGCTCTTTGGCTATTGATTTCCCAACCAACCTAGGCAGACGTTGTGTCCCTCCAGCCCTATAGAAAGCCAAAAATATATATGACATCGCAATTTATGAGATATGTTTTTTTATACAGTAATACCTATTCGAGTATGCCTTGTGAGTTATTTTAATCTTCCAGTGATAAATTAGACAAAGACATAAGGCTCAAACTACCACTTTAAGTGTCGCAAAAGAATTGAGACAATTTACAGTTCACTAATTTTCTTTTACAGCAATAAGTTCCTTTAGTTCCCCTTTTTGTTACCCAGCGTGCCGGCCCGACCCACCCATCTTGCAACCTTCAGTTTTAATGTATAAATACTTCAAATGGCATTCAGATTATAAATGTCATTAAGTATTTATTCCAAAAAACGAAAATTGCAAGAAGAGTAGCTCAGGCAAGCTGGGTAACGAAAAAGGGAACCAAGTTAACCACATCATAAACCACAGAAGGATCGGTAAGAAACAAATTAGAAGATAAATCATAATCAAACTAGTTGCAGGTCCAAACTTCATAACAGGTCAATTGTTTAACAACATGAACCACCCAACAATTAGTCAATTTGGAACAAAAAAAGGAAATCTTCCAAGTGATGAATTTAATTCTATTTAAAAAGCATAGAAATCACTTAATCCAAACCTTATCTGTCAACAGCTATACATCAAGATGCAATCATGCAATACAAAATCTCCGTTTGTTCTCTCTTATCCAGAGACAAACCAGTCATAAACAGGCCGATATTCAACAAGATAATTTATTGCCAAAATCCTCCGATAAATGAAATATATATACTTGAACGGTAAAGCCAGAAATTAGCAACCTATTTACTAAGAGTCTCAAAGAAATGTGAGATATATTTAAGTTGTGTCATGACGAGCAACAACCAAGATTTGACTTGCTGATTTTAACAGCTGAATGTAGCATCCATGTGGATCTTTTGTTAATGTGGCAGTATACCATGTATATTTTTGCAGATTATAAAGAAGATGAAAAATGATTTACTTTTGTAAGTACATAATTTAATAACTTATAACATATATCTGCCGCAAACCATTTGACCTGTTTCCAATATAATCAGTAGGAAGTTGAAGTGATGAGTGATAGGCTGGACATGTGAACTACATCAATTGAGTAGTTGGTACACAATTTTTTCATAATATTTGCTTACTAAATTAGAGACATACCCTGGTATTACAGCAAGCCCGGTTTCTGGCAAGGCCAGCTTCGCATCTTCTCCTGAAAAGACAGTGGATATCTTTTTTCAAAACTGAATTATACATAATGCGGTGAAGGAAGTTATGGCACCATCTTGTAAAAGCTATATGTACTTTGTATTACCACATATCCGAAGGTCACAAGCTAGTGCCATCTCCAGTCCCCCGCCCAACGCTGCACCTTCAATAACTGCGATAGTTGGAACTTGGAGTTCCTAAACATGTAACCTTCTTTAATCTTGAGTGAACTAGTAAATGTTTAACAGAGAAACGAAATTGAGAATGATGACACAAACCTCTAAGAATGAGAATGTTGACCTCAGTGAGTTAACAACAGCCCTAACCTCAGATACGTTCATGCCCCTTCTTTCCTACCAACCCAATTTATAGCAAAGGCACTGTTAAGGACATGAAATAGCTGTTGCAGAGGCATGGTGCCAAAGAGATAGATACTCATCAGAAGCAAAACCAACTTAAAATCAATATCCAATAGCTACAAGAGAAGAACTTCGTTGAATAAATGAGGTACATTGTATATCTCAACTGTTTTGTTTTCCCCTTCAAAGAAGACAAAAATCCTAAAAACGTATGTTAAACTTGTTCAATGTGTAGAATGCCATCGTAGCGTGTGTAAAAACACATGCAACTAGACATGTTATGTATTTAAATAGCAAGTTTTACCAAAGATCAACATCAAACCTATATACTTTTGACTTAGGTTTGTCAAAACTCGTTGAAGCTCGAGCTGGTAGCTGGTAGTTAGAGTTTTTGTTTATATAAATGTGTTTGATAAAGTAGTTGGAACCGGAACTTATAAGAACATAAAGTGATGTAAATGGACAAACACATTAATTTCAAAATATGGAATATAATTAATAAGGGGATACTTAAATAATTTACTTCTCTTCAAGTAGCTTATGGTTTGAAAGTTAAAACCTTTATTTATTTATTTTTCGTTCCATATGCTACTAAAACTTTTGACAACTACTCAAATCTTATGAACTTAAACTTATGAAACCATATTGTACACAAGGTTTTAGCAAAATGCCACGATATCTAACGGTCTAAAGTAAGGCTATTAGTCGACGAGATCTATCTTAAAAACGGACGGAGGGGAACAAGTTTATACCTTCAAATCGGCGCCGGCACAGAAGACTCTAGAAACTTGACTGCAAATCATCAACACATTTGCAGCAGAGTCTGTACTTATAGTTTCAAAGCTATTCAGTAATCCCCTCAACATATCCTTTCCAAGGGCGTTTTTGGCTTCTGGTCTATCCATATCAATTTGTATAATTCCTATTATCACATCACAATTAACAAATATAACTTACTGTATATCATTTGTGTCCAATAATCAAGTTCAAATTAGATATAGCCTTAATAAACATTTCATATCTAATTATAATATATTATACAAAATACAATATAAGAAGATATGTGATTGGGAGAGAGAATGAATGACCGGAATCGGCATCGGGAAGTCGATGAAGTTTGACGGAATCGGAAGCTGACTGAAGGAAGAGTGTACGGAATTGGAATCCAGAGTGCAAAAAGTTTGGTGCTTTTGAATGTTGTTTTACTATTAGGTGGGTTTGTTTGACTAAATTGGAGAAAACAGCCATACTTTTTGGTTTGGGTTTGCTACTACAGATCAGAGCAGATGGATTATAGTTTTTCAAGTCCAAAACGATGATGTAATTAAAAGTATCCAATAAAAATAGTTGTAGTGGGTCATTTCTATACGGATCAATTTTATTATTATGCATACACTGTGTATACTTCTATACTATATTATAAAAATAATAGTCTCGTGTTGAAAGTTACGTGAGGAAATTGTCTAAAATATCATTAATGATTATATTACGCTATCAGTTTTTTATCTTTTAAAATATCTCTATTAACCATTTACATCAATTACTTTTACATCAATAATTATCTACACCACTCGACGCCGCCACTGCCACCAATAGCCGTCCCCCACCACCACACCGTCGCCACCACGAAAACCGCCGCATTGCGCGGGTAACGTACTAGTATACTAGGAAAATAGATAGGAAATCTCAACTATGCCCTTAAATGTAAATTTAGGCTTGAGTTTTTCATTCATATAATTTGGTTTTCTCTAATATGACTTAGCTTGTATGCAGTTAACTGCATCATTTTTTTATAAAGTTACCTTACAAGTATCATCCGGGTAAAGCTAATGTCGTTGCTCTGAGTCGTAAGGTGCAAGGTACTTCTTGCAAACTTTTATCTATGGTTGTACAGGCTGAATCCGGTTTATTGGAGCGCATTAGGACGGCTCAAGTTGATGCTGTTCTACCCGGAAATTTCAAAGCTGAAAGAATCGGGAAGAAGCGGGATAGATTTAAGGTGAACAGTCGTGGGTTTCAGACTTACAAAGGTAGGAAGTGGGTACCTTTATTCGGTGGCAACCGCGAGCTAATACTCGAGGAAGCTCATAGATCGAGATATTCTATTCATCCAGGTGCTACTAAGATGTTTCATGACTTGAAGCCTTTGTATTGGTGGCCTGGTATGCGGAGTGATATTGCTATGTTCGTGCAGAAGTGTGTGACTTGTGCTCAAGTTAAAGCTGAGCATCAGAAACCCTACGGTGAATTGCAACAGTTGGAGATCCCCGAGTGGAAATGGGATCATATTACCATGGATTTCGTGACTAAGCTACCAAGAACTAAAGCTGGGAATGACATGATTTGGGTTGTGGTTGATAGATTGACTAAGAGTGCTCATTTCATGGCTACACGTGAGAACGCACCATTGGAGAAGCTGGCTGAGTTGTATATTGATGAAATTGTTTCTAAGCACGGTGTGCCGTTGACTATAGTTTCTGATCGTGATGGTAGATTTAATTCGGGTTTTTGGAGAGGTCTTCAGCGGGAATTGGGGAGTAGAATTAATATGAGTACTGCTTTTCATCCGCAGACAGATGGACAGAGCGAGAGGACTATTCAGACTTTGGAGGATATGCTTCGAGCGTGTGTTTTGGAATATGGAGGATCGTGGGATGATCATTTGCCGTTAGTTGAGTTTGCTTATAATAATAGTTATCATTCCAGTATAGGTATGCCTCCGTTTGAGATGCTATATGGTCGTAAGTGTCGTACACCTAGTTGTTGGTTGGAACCCGGTGAGAGACAGTTTTCTGGACCTGAGGTTGTGCAAATAACAGCTGATAAGGTTAACATTGCTAAGGATGCTTTGAGAGCAGCTAGGGATCGTCAGAAAGCTTATGCTGATAAGAGGACTCGTCTGATTACTTTTGAGGTTGGTGACATGGTTATGTTGAAAGTCTCGCCGTGGAAAGGAGTTCTTCGTTTTGGTAAGCGTGGTAAGTTGAGCCCACGTTTCATTGGTCCATTCAAAGTGTTGAAGCGCATCAAAAGTCAAGCATATCAGTTGGATTTACCTCCGCAGTTGGCTGGCATTCATAACACATTTCATGTGTGTTACTTGAGGAAATGTCTAGCTAACTAGACTAGTGTAATTCCTTTAGAAGATGTCAGTATTGATCCAGAGAAGAAGATGATTGATGAACCAATTGCTATCCTTGATCGTAAGAAGACTAAGCTTAGAAAAAAGCAGATTGATCTGGTATTGGTGAAGTGGAGACACAGTCGAGGTGAGAGTATGACCTGGGAGACGGAGTCTGTGATGAAGGATCGTTACCCCCATCTATTCGTTGCTGATCCGATTCTGAGGACAGAATCTTCTTAAGGGGGAGGTAATTGTAACATCCTAATCATTTTTCGATCTTTGACTATTAGTTGACCGTTAACTCCGTTAGTTGACCTATTAGTTGACTCTTAACTCCGTTAGTATTTAGACGACCCATTAGTTGATTTAGTTGAATTTTATTATAAGTTAAATGTTTTATAAACATTAATTGCCCAAAAATTTGAAATAGTTAAATCGTTGCTCACTTCGTGGTTGTCGGTCATTTATTGATTTATTTCGATAAATCGATATATATGCTAAGTTGAAAGTTGCAAATTTATCGTTGACTGAAAATTGTGTTATAAAATGATTGTTGTGCCTCATTTGTAGTAGAAAAAGGTCCTTATATGTTAGGTATATGATAACGGGTCATTTAAAGGTATAATGAAGGCATTAGTTACTTTAGGGGTCAAAATTGCCAAGTGCTCAAACTTAAAAACGGGTTTAAGGAGTTAGGGGGTGTCTTGAGGTTGTCGATTACAGATTATTCATTCCCTAAACAAACCCTAGCATCCCCATATCATCCCTTCATCAATTGCAAACCGAAAAGTCTTCCAACGTGTGATTCGAGAGAGTTTGGTCTAGTATTTTGCTTCCCTATAGCGATCTACAGGTAATATGAGTATTTACCATTTGAGATCTGAATGTTGGAGTCTTATATTAGTCTTAATCCAGGCCATAAGGGTTTGGGTTGGGTTAATTAATTGGTTGATCATTGATTTCATGCTTTCGGGTGATTCAATGATTTATTTATGTCGTAAAGGATTAAAGGATTGATTGATAGATTAAAGTCATCAAAAGTGTTGTCAAAGAGGTCAATTTTATGTCTCCAGGTCGGGCTAAGGGTTGGAGATCGAATGGGAATCGTTTAGAGCAAGTTTGAAATTGATTTTGCTGGTCGGCACCTAAGGTGCGACGCACCAAATGGGTGGTGCGGCGCACCACTGCCCAGTTTGGGAAACTTGATTTTTGAATGGAGCCCGATATGCGACGCACCACTTGGGAGGTGCGGCGCACCTCTGGTCAGTTTGGAATTTTGGGATTTTCTGAAGGATTGGTGCGACGCACCACTTGGTAGGTGCGGCGCACCTCATGCCCAGATTTCACAAAACACTTCGTTTAGCTTATACTTCGATCTTATACTCATTATAGGTTGTCGGGAGCATTTAGCAAGCACTTTAAGATACTCTTAGCTTGTTGGTAAGCTGTATCAAGGTAAGATATATCATTTTTGACACGCTGGGGTGCACAACGAAAATAGTGATTTCGTAAAAGTGGTTTAAAACCTTTCTTTCTCATACGCTAGTTTGGGTAATGAGACTTTTGGAGGGTTTCGCGAAATGGGTAGATTTGCATGATTAGGTTGATTTATATTGTTGTTATTATGCTTGTACATGTTGAATTATAGTTGATATTAATGTCGTTTTTAGTTGTAAAGTTGTTTTCGTTGGAATGCTAAGTTGTTGAGTTGGTTTGGCTTTTACACTAGTTCACTAGACTTGTGTAGGTTGCCATGTTAACACTGTGCACGATTAGGGGCCCTAAACTTAAAGTTGAAATAAAAGTTGCTAAAGTTGATATCGTTGTTAAAAACTCGAGTATAAATCTAAGTTGAAAGTGGTAAGCTTATCCCATACTGGAACCGCGTAGGAACCAGTGTGATTTAGTTGGTCAGCGGGAGTAGACTAGTTGCTTCCAATGGCACGGCCTCGAAGTTTGAGATTAGCTGGGTGACTAGGTCCAGTCACTACAAGTTGCGTAACAGCTTTCTCCTGGATTTGGTTATGCCTATCCTTAACGACACTGATGGACCCCGATAGGACTACCCATCAAGTCGGGTACAAGGTCCCTTAAAGGCCTTAAAGCCGCCTTTGCACACATTTGTAGTTGTATTCATTGTGGTGACGCGAGTCATCCACCTTTAGTTGTAATAAAAAAGGGCATAACCTATTGTTGAATAAAGTTGTTGAAGTTGATTAAGTTGCTAGATGGAATACGTAGATAAAGTTGAATATTGTTGATTAAGTCGATAGGCACACGTAGGATTGTTAATCATTCTTATGGGTATTCGATTGCTATATATTGTTGTTGTTGTTACATGCTCGACTGCGTATGATTCTTTATTAAGTTGTTTTAAATTGGCAATCATTTATATTAACCTGTGGTATATCTTACTCGGCTTTAAAGCTGACACTTGTTCTTTTGTTGAAAATGTTGTGCCACCTCAGGTTGATGCTTAGTTGAGATGCAGTTTAGAGTGAGGATGGGTAGAAGATACAGCTGAAGGCTTTTACCTAGACTGCCTCATTTATTCAAACTCGTTTATTATATTTCGTTGACCGTTATCGTTATTTGACGTTTATGGGTTTCATTTGATTATGGTTAGATCCGACGAGTAACACCGTCATTTAAGTTGAACATTTTTATTTTGGAAATGTAATAATTGATGGAAACTTCCGCAATACTCTGTGTTTTTAAGAAAAATTTTGAAATCCATATTTTTATATAGTTCGGTGTTACACATAGTCGAATCTCACTTTCTACATTTGTAGGGAGTAATTATTTTTATGTTGGGGGGGGGGGGGGGGGGGAGGGGGGGGGGGGGGGGGGGTGGGGGGGGGGGGGTTTCCGAGAGTCCTGGATTTCATATTGGACATGCGTGATTCGAGCTCCGTATACTGCCCAATTGGATGAAACTTCAAGGAAACGTTTCGTTTTCATTCCTATGGAGTTTTCGTGCATATCATAGCTGATAAAACTATAAATAAGACAAATAGTGCTATAAAATCCCAGTTACACAATTGCTTGTGAATTAAATGCTAGTGAATTTGAAATTTAAAAACTTTCAAAAGAGCTATAATATGAAAATAACTGCTTGTGTTTCTTTAAAAACCTCTTTTACTTTGAGGAACCACTCAAAAATACACTTGATCTTACGTCCCGGCTTTAACATTTTAAGTTAACCTCAATATGTCATGTAGGGAAAGATCTGATGTGTTAAGCTAAGATAATAGCCACATAAAATCTAAGTTATCATGACTTAGTTATATTGATAGATAGATGTTATGTATATAAGGTGACATGTAGATGTTTTGTTTATATTATCACTAGAGTGCAGCCCCGTGCGATGCACGGCCAGATGATTGTGATCGACAAAAGTGTTCGAAAACACATCATATTTCACATTCAAAACACAAAAACCCAAAAGCCAACAATGGCACTAACGTAGTTTTCAAAAGCAACAATTCAAATATTAATATGGTGTCGAATTTCCAAAACATGAAAACTTCAAACAAAATTAATGTCACACTATCCCTTTATATCTGTAAGTTTGTGCCCCATGCACACATAAACTTAATATGTATGTAGAAAATATGAAGAAACATCTATGTATTTCTTTCTTTAAGAGAGTACAAAAGAAAACTATTGCTATTATGCTATTTATAAGAAAATAAATTAACTCCTATATCACATGCTAACCCACGTTGCACACTGCCAACATACTCCAGTTAACCCAGTGAACCTTGGACTACTTCCAAACTCAAATAATCATACCCAATCATCCATGAAGCAGAGCCGTACTTGACCCGTGAACAAACTCAACCCATCAAGATCAACCCAACAATTTCTATAGACGTCATCCTTCCATCAATCAACCTAAACGTACTTGGTTACTTCGAACTTGCTAAGACCTTTCATTGTCATATTCATAATCCCCGAGAGACCCCTGCACAGTACATGTGGAACTTATAATTGATGCGTTGATGTTCAATGATGTAACACATGGTAATAACGTTTCAGATAGAAGAAAAGAAAGATAAAAGAAATAAGTTTAGAAACGCTACTTACAAATTTACGTGCCCTTATCTTGCAAATGATTCCTTTAGCATTTACCTTTGCCTCTTTTTGACAACTTTCTCATTCTCAACTGTGCTACTTTTCTTTCCCCTCACAACTCCATTAAATAAATAAGGGGAAGGTGAAAATGAATATGTATCTCCATTATTCTTCCCCATTCTATCAGATGAAACTCCAAGAGACCCTACAACGTCTCTTACAACAACTATCATACTACCGCCAGATGCCCCTAAACCAACCATAACCCCTATCCTACCTTGTAACATACCATTTGAAATCATATTATTCACATTCATCATTGTATCAGAGGTACCCATGATTCTGTAACTAATAACAGAACTTGCCAATGGTTACTACGCTGTGTAGCCATGGGTCTCCATAAGAAAGATCAGTTTGTTCTGAAAACAACATCATTTGTTGTTTACTTTGTGTAGATCCAACTCCATTTACATAAAAAGGCAAATTAGTTTCCGATTGGAATGCAATTTGGTTGCTATTACAACATTCACAGCTGCAATACTACTTGCAGACTGTTGAAATCCAATAGCAGCATATACAAGACTATTTTGGGAAGTTTTCAAATTAGAAAACACCCCGTTATCATTGGGTTTATTAGCTAACTGGCCATTTTCCCTTACATCTCCTACCTTAACCAAAAACTCCTCAAGTGTCATCTCACCTAATGTTTGTTGGTTAAAACATAGACACGACTATAAAAGTTAAATGTGGCAAAATGTATGGGTAGGTTTAGGTCAAAAAGAGTTAAATAGGTAAGTTATACATACTAGGCCCATTGAGGTAAATCACGTTTTGGTCTAAAAACCTCAAATTTTTTTATGACCAATTGGCGTGTCAACTATTATCTATGATCACCAAATCTATATGATTTAAATAAATTACTTAGGAGGTTTAAAGCACTTAAAACTACCTTACGTGCAGCTACTAAGTTTCGACCCGTTTTCTTTTTAGCTATTTTGTTATTTAAATGTTTGACTCTTTTAGAGATAAAACATGACCTAAGTCAGCCCATCCATGAGTAAACGGATGAAAATAAGGAGAATAACATAGATATTAAATAAAAAGAATAACATGACATTAAACTCACATGTTATTTAAGCATGCCCAAATTTTTATTAGTGTACTCTTGACAACTTGGTTGAAGCTAACTTGTAAACGATAATATTGATCCTACTTTGACATAAACTCCAAATAGTAAATAAGCTTCTTAATCCATTTGACACACTACATTATACGCTATATATTTATCTCACATATATGACGCGTTAGAATTAAACATTACTACAATCAAAACATTAACAGTGGTTCAAAGTTCCTACATCTAACATATGATACAGTGCTCATTTCAAATTGACACATGGACTTCAAAAGTGTCCCATACAGAGTTTTCTCTATAAAATTGAAAATGAATCTCGATGTGGATGAGTATGGTCTGTTACACTAAGAAGTATGAAATGTGGATTGTGTTAACTAATTAACATACTTTTGATAACTATAAAAGATATTTGGGATCTTTGGAGTAAAAGATCAACTGAAACAGTTAATTAATTAAAAACCACTTTACAAACCAAAATAAGTTCTCAAGTATTAAGAAGATTTGGACATTTCAAAAAAATATATAAATAATCACAAAACTAAAAATAATTAATATAAAAGCGGATTTTGAATTCAATCAATACCCGGTGTATGTGTGTGGGCACACATCTAACGACAGATTCTAAATTCAGGGATACCTGTATCCTAGTAGAACTTCATGTGATTTGTCATTTCTGCATAAAAAAATAAAACCATTCATAACAGTGTTTCGTTAACCTGCCAAACTCAAGCCTGAAACTTTATAAGGATGATTGAAATTAAGGACCGATACCGTGTTATCTTTCATGCAAGCGGATCCAAAGTCAGTAATTTTGACTGCCGATGGCTTCACACCGGTAATAAACAATAAACAGCAATACCATGAGCAAATCAGCCCAATCAACAAAAATATATAAAACTATAAAGATGGCAAACTTACAAGTTAGCAAGCTTACTTGAAGATTTGAATGGAGTTCTTTTACTACCTTACACAAAACCTGCAAAGATAGCATATATGTGTCTCAGTCAACTCTAGAAGAAGATGTTTACTACACTTGAATATAGCCTGATACAACCAACTTTTTACCAAAAGGTCCAAAACAATCCATGCCACCTAAAGCACCCAGTCATAACCTCTGTTAAGAAGTGTTTACCACTAAATTGATTTATTGGGTAATTATTATTTTGAGGCCCAATGTTTACTGATAATTTTTTATAATTTTGTCACTGAAAAGGTGGAAAGTATCGGCAGATCAATGTCAAATACAAACTGGTATGATTCATCCTGACATTTCACCGGTTAGAGCCCAAATATGTTATCACTCGCTACCCAACCCGCCATTTTACTACCCAAAATCGCAGCTTCCAATTTGACGCCATATAACAATTTCTACATAAGCAAGGGAAAGCAAAACGAAAAAGCTAAAACAAATCATACATCAAATTACCGTTGTCGTGAACCCATTTACCTAAACCAATTAAGAATGAGAGAACCTCAGAATGGTCGCGAAGCGAGTGGGGAGCCATTGTTTTTCTTGATTTAGATGATACCACAATCAAGTATACTTCTTTTTTCCTTAGAACCTGACAAACCATGCATTCAGTTGTTAATTAGTTGGGAACTATTGGTTTTTAGCAAGTAGTGTGAGTATCTCATTACAAAAAAAAATAATATTATTTTTAAGAGATTCATACTTTGAAGGCATCCTTGTGAGTTCTATAACCTCCAATATATATAGGAAGGATGTTGTTAGAATCATCAACAAGACCCATGTTATAGCAGATGCTCAAGGGCATGGAGGTGGTACAACAGGTGAAAGATCAACAACATTACAAAAGCAGTTTGGCTTAAGCTTATCACAGCCATTATGCAATTGCATAACTCTATGACGACAATTATATTGTATGCAACTATGTAAATTTGCCAAAAAAGCTTTAACAACTTAATCCACATTTTATAACTGTGAGAGGTTGTCGTAGCGCTGACAGTACATCACATGCGACATTATTCACGTGTTTATAGTTATATCAAAATTAGAAATAATCAAAATACAATCAAAACACATGTTGAGCAGCCACATCATCTTTCCCAATATAAAATCTCAACACAGGTCTAATTCTACCCCTATATTAACATCCATACCTTCATGAACTCATGCATAGGTCAAGAAGCTAAATTCCAATCCAACCCTAAAAGGTTTTAATAATACAAGATAAATTTCGTTTCCTTAAGTAGCCAAAAGTTTATTTTAAATAACCCTAGTTATTATAGTTGAAGAGTTAGATTACAATTGTAATAACGTTTTATATTGTAATATTAAGAATTTTAAAAACTCTAAATGTAAGTGTTTTCGGGTTAATCTGACCCAGACCGATATGAACCGTAATAAAAATACCCGTCTCAACTTGACCCATTTTGTTCCGATACTTAATGAGCCCATCTTGCAACCTCCAATAATTTATATATCAAGGTGACCGGGGAAAGTTACCATGCACATGTGATGAGGATGACAAAGAGAACATGTGTGCATCTCTGTGGTGAAATCTTCTGCACAATGTGCCGCAAGCACTCCAAGAATATCCCACGCGTGAGGCTTAAGTACATAAAGAAAGTTGACACTTAACGGTCTCGTACCATGGCTGCTAGTTCCTCTGATGAATAGAACCATGCTCAATATGTGGTATCATTTTACGCCCCAAAACACAAACACTATAACTAATTACATTACCTTTATAGCAGAAATTATGAAATATGTGCTCATGTATCTGTCGTTTATGTTGTTGTAGTCCCACTTCCGGCACACCATTACAATTATGCTCATCCAGGAACGACACCATTACAATTATTATTTTTATAATTTCAACTCAACAACCTGATATTAAAAAATAAATAAATAAATTTAAGACATGCCAAAAAAAACATAGAGAGACATAAATAGAAAACAGAGACATACCGAAAACATGGCTGGTTGGATTCATGGCAACCTGATCCTTCACAGCATCAATAGCGGTTTTACAATACAAAACATATATATACATGTTGTTGAGATCACAATCATAATTTTCAAATGGTAATTATGGTGTAAATAATCGATGTGGTTTAAATGAATTCTATAAGACTCAAATGTCTTATCCGTACAAAAAATTCATCATCATAGTGCCTAGATCCCACATAAATATTTTCATGGAGTAAGAAGGTGTATGAGCTGGAACCACTATACAAAACAATATATCACTTCGTAATAACTCACATATTGAATTCTCAAGTTACCAGAAGAAAACAGTTCAAGGATAACCGAGACACGAAAAGAATTTCAATTTCAAGATGAGTTATTCATTGTCATGTATATTAGACTGCATAAATATTGAAGATATATCTTTAGAACAGGTCATAGTCGATTACCTGATGATGCAACTCTAAGGCAATCATTATTTCTGACCTTAGATGTCAGAGTATTGCCTTGGATAAAAATGTTTTTCTGGTGCCTCTTGGAGTCTCAGACCGAACAAACATAGGATATACTCTTTCGTTTATGCAAATATGTGATGACGTTCTCATAGAATGATTTCTGGTTCAAGTTCCTGACTCATCTTCATAAACATCAGCCTATAGAAGAAACACACACATATCACATTAAAGATGATAAACACGAAGAACTCGGGGGCTCGTGATCAAATTCAAGAGTTCAAGATAAAGAAGTACACCATCTTAACGAAAAGAAGGATGAACATAAGTTTGCAGTATATTATGATCCAAAGCTAGTTATACTATGGTTGACCTATCGGTAATCATGCTTATGATGGCAGGAACCTGAAACAACCAAACCATGATAGAAAATATTAACTCTGAAATCATCCATACATGATAATATCATTTTAAAAAATGAGATATAAAAGCAACTTACTGGCCAGCTCCTTGTGTTTCTTCTTTATCCTTCCTCAGTCTTGAATCCAGATCCATGTTTCATGATGCCCTAATCTACGCAATTACAAATTTGGTTAATCACCTCACGTTACAACCATTGTTGGATCTTTTGAATATATAGCTTTATAAGTTAAAACTATTGTTGGAAGGATAAATATTTGTTACGTCTTATGATTATTTGATTTTTACACCAGAATAATATATACCTCCTTATACGTGTAGCCATAATCAGTCCCTTTTCCAAGTACTTGTTGTTCCAAGACCTTTTCTTCTCCTCCCTTCTTCTCTTCAATGGGATCTACACAACACAACCCGTGTCAACATGCATTTGGGAGAATAAAGATGGAGAAAAACGATAACATTAGAGAAAATTCTAACTATCTATATTTTATCCTCTATTTTCTTTGTCACAATCGAGGAGAACTGTTTGCAGCAATAACAATATATGCATATCATGTTAAGCGAGTCTTGAAATATTAATCCAACACATTCGTAAGTGCATAGTATGAAACTTGTTTCTTCTTTTTCAATCCAGTAAATGTCGGTTCAAGGCCATTAGAAACTGCATATCAAGCATAATGAGTGATTTAGTGGTATACACACTCATACATAATACTTTTTAGAATCGATGCTATGGAATTCTTTACCAGACAAACTCTCAGTTTTCTCAACCAACTGTTCTAAATGTTCAGCGTGGTCTTGAGTGACAACCTTCTTCTTTTTCTTTTAAGAGGGGTCAATTGATGCAAGCTGCATTATGGTATGTAGTGTGTACAACAATAAGATAAGATCTTTTCAGATCACAATTACTAAAAGATGTTGGGTCTGCTTAACATTATTGGCTAAAACTACAATATATAGTAGTTTTACCGTTTTCACCATACGAAGAGAGTGGATTTCCTTTTTTCACCTAACTCTACATCAAGTCTTTCATCAAATAGTCTATCTTATCAACTTCATCTATGACAAATAGATGAGTGTCTTCTTTGACCTGAAAATGAAATGTCTAAATTGAATCTCTTCGAAAGATTATAGTTTGACTTTTGAAGTCAAATATCTTAATTTCCATATCCAACGTTTACTTTAGTCCTGCTACATGCCGGTACCAAAATCTTTTTCATTTGTGTTAGTTGCTAGATGTGTCTGGTGTTGATAAACTTTTTCTTAGGTACTTATTGATGCCAATTTAGTTTTAAAGTAGAACTCATATCGGTCTATCTGACCTTAAAGTCAGAGCATATTACTTTAAAGTCAATGAGCTTCTCCATTCACCTATCCTGACTTACAATAAGAAACATAAGTATCCTGGAATTGTGAGCATGTCCCAGGATACGTGAAGAAAAAAAATTCATGTTCAAAGTATAGGTCCATTTGACCATTGAAGTCAAACTATATTACTTTCTGGGATAATGAAATGGTATAATGCATCTCTCACTTCACCTATTCTAAATTATAATAAGTTCGATAAGCATCCCAAAATCAGTGAAATGGCAGGTGAGCCCAACACACAAAACGACTAAAGATAATATATTATGTTTGTAGTATTGAAATAAGGTTGACAGGCAAGACAAACCTGTAACTACTCAGGCAAAGCCAACTACTCAAATGATGCTACATTGACTTTGTAAGTCCTCACTTTAGGCCATCTTATGGATTATGCACCGCCAATTATTGACAAACCAAATCATAGACACATCAGCGCGTAGTTAAGTGGATAGAAAGGCTAACATAAAATACTTGCCTTGAAGTAGTATTGACAGAAGCAAGAGAAGTACTATGCCCATATAATGTAACAACCTTAGAACCTATCCTCTCTCTACTCGTCTTATCTCGCATGTGCATTATGTATATGAATAATTTCAAGAAAAAGTGGCACAATTACAAATATATCCTATCAAGGGAATGGAACACGACCTTGAAGCAAAAAAAATATCATAAGTTCAAAATCTAGTAAGAGAAAAAGAGTACTTTATTCATTAACTTCACAATATACTTTGTTGTAGACTAATGTTCAAGAGAAATGCAATCTTAAAACATCATCAAATCAAATACTATGGTACTGAATATTAAAAAATTACAAAACAAAGGACGCAAATTACCTACAATGCTGATAGTCTTGCCTAAGGTTCTCAACTTCTAACATCAGACTTAAGTGATGGTCCACCATCGTTAATGTAGCTGACCGCACCACCATTTTTCCCCATTTGAACATCTTAGATTAGCATAAAGCCTACCAAATGATTAGATGGTTCCGGAGCTATAATAGACATATAAACTTCAGTAACCCATCTTGTCATCTCACTAATACAATCCACGACACCCATAGATGCTACTACCAAAAATAAACTACTGCTCTAAGCTTTTAAAGGGCCTTGAAGTTTACGACTATAGTCAAACTTGACTGCATCAATAGCTAAGCGGTATTGAATTCAATCCATACACATTGTGTGTGTGTGTGTGTATGTGTATGGGCACACATCTAACGGCAGATTCTAAATTTAGGAATACCTGTATCCTAGTAGAACTTCATGTGATCTGTCGTATCTGCATAAGAAAAAATATAACCATTCATAACAGTGTTTCGTCAACCTGCCAAACTAAAGCATGAAACTTTTTGAAATTAAGGACCGGGATATTAGAGTATACGGTGTTATATTCCATGCAATCGGATCCAAAGTCAGTAATTTTGACTGCTGATGGCTTCACACCTGTAATAAACAATAAACAGCAATAACATGAACAAATGAACTCAATCAACAAAAAGATATAAAACTACAAAGATGGCAAACTTACAAGTTAGCAAGCTTACTTAAAGATTTGAATGAAGTTCTTTTACTACCTTACACAAAACCTGCAAAGATAGCATATATGTGTCTCAGTCAACTCTAGAAGAAGATGTTTACTACACTTGAATATAGCCTGATACAACCAAATTTTCACCAAAAGATCCAAAACAACCCATGCCACCTAAAGTACCTAGTTATAACCTCTATTAAGAAGTGTTTACCACCAAATTGATTTATTGAGTAATTATTATTTTGAGGCCCAATGTTTACTGATATTTCTTGTAATTTTGTCACTGAAAAAGTAGAAGGTATTGGCAGATCAACGTTTAATACAAACTGGTACGATTCATCCTGAAATTTCACTGGTTAGTGTCCAAATATGTTATCATTCACTACCCAACCCGCCCTTTACTACCCAAAAACGCAGCTTCCAATCTGACGCCATATAACAGTATCCACATAAGCAAGGGAAAGTAAGACAAAAAAGCTGAAACAAATCATACCTCAAATTACCGTTG